>JAJODA010000695.1:0-16448 GCA_021730345.1 Fusarium cicatricum | reverse complement strand
TGACAGGGTTCCCCTCCCCCTCCCCTGCCCTGCCCCGTGTAGATATCTGTAAATGGTATCAAGATCCAGGTAGTCTGGATTCGCATAGTGGTACATTTTCAACCATCGGCCACGCCAAATCACGCTGGCAGTCCTCTCTTCTCGCTCTCGGTAAAGAAGATGACCATGCGCCAGAGCTTCTTGACCAGATCCTCCGCCTCGTCGTCCAGCGCCTGTTAAATCAGTTAGTCATTGTCGTAGTAAAAAATAAAGCAAGGAATTGAAACTCACCCCCTCGAGCTCCTCGGCCAGAGCGGCTGCCGTCCCGTGTGTCCGCAGATGCTCCTCGACGGCCTCGACGAGCATCTCCTCCTGAACGCCCAGGTACTCGACAATCTTCTTTTCCACAAACGGCCGCAGCTTGTCCCGCACGATGGCGTCGTCCATGTAGTCCCACTTGACCTTCCAGCTCCACAGGCCGTCCTTGTCTGAAGGGATCTCCTGCGCCAGCGACCGGACAGCTTGTGTGATCTCCTCGTCCGTCATCGACGCCGTCGCCGAGTTGGGCTCGAACTGGATCGGGATCAGCTGTCGCTTGGTCGAGGCGTCGGCCTCTTCGTCGTCCAGCAGACCCTCCACCTCGGCAATGGTGCGCCGTTGGGGAGCTGCCCGAGATGCTTGAGCCTTCTGAGCTGCAGCACCAAGGGACAGCTTGAACGGCTGCGGCGCACTGACCGACGGAGCCTGTCGCTCCTCCATCTCTTCGGCCTGCTTGTCGAGGAATGAGTCTGCCATGCCGCGTGCGCGCTCCATCTCGGCCTTTTCGCGACGCTGTTCGTCATGCTCCGCCCTCCTATCGGCTTCGTCTCTTGACTCCTCGTCTGCGCGATCGCCGGCCCTCTTGCGCGCCCATCCACTGTGGTCTCGGTAGTACCCATGTGCCTTGCGGCTTGCCTCTTTCTCGTCGTCCCATGCCTTCTCTCTATCGAGCTGTTCCTGTTTTCTTCGTTCAAACGACTCAGCGTCCTGGCGTTCACGCTCTCGTTCTCGTTCCAGAGCTGCTTGTCTCGATCGTTCTCGGTTGCTCCACTTGCGCTCAGCCTCCAGGTATAACTTGTCCTCGTCGGCCTGCTTCTTTGACTTGTGTCGACGGTAAATCTCTCCGTCGCTGGCATCTGTGTCCTCATCCTCTTGGTAAATGGACAAGTCTGTGTTGGAGATTCCTCCGTTGACAAACGCAACACGGTGCTGTCCGTTCTGTCCCTTTGGTCCTGAAGGGGCATTCGGCACGCTTCCTCTGGGGCCCAGGGGAACGTTGTTGGTGCTGGGAGGCGGAGATTCAATACGGGATGATCGATGTGCTCCGTTTCGCCGCCGCTCCATCTCCTCCATCTCCTCCTCTCTCCTCAGACGCTCCATATCCCGCTGGATACTTCGTTCACGGAAGGCCGCAATCTCCTGCGCCACAACTTCTCGCATCTCGGCCGGAATGTCCGCAAGCTCGTCGTCTTGTGCCAGGGGAATGTTAACGACTTCGACGTTGTCGCCAGAGTCTGTGTTGCCCATCGAAACGTCTTGAGATTCTGCTACCGTGTTGGTTTTGGGGTAAAACATGTCGCGAATGGCATCTTTCAGTGCTGCCTTGGCGGCCTCGAGCTTTTCCGCTCCCAGAGATCCATCCTGGCTTTCTTCGTAGGATTCGATATAGTTGAGCGAGCTCTCGTCAACAGCCACCTGCAGCTTCACCTTCTCGATGCCTTCGTAAGAGTCGTCCTTGGGCCCATCCGGGGAGGCTTGCTGGCGTTTCACGGGAACCTCGACGTCTTGCTCGTGTAAAAGCTTAATCGCGGTGGAAAGTGACCAAGGGTCCTCGAACAAGGCGAATCCGAACTTGACGCCCTTGTGGTCGTCCGTTACGCTGGCCGCAGAGTCCCACTTGCGCAGCCTTCCAACAGCTCCGAGAAGCCGCTCCATGCCCGCATCTCCACCTACGCCATCGGGGATTTGATGTATAAAGATCGTCCGTAGCTTCTCTTCGTTCGTCGGGGGCACAAGCACCTGTGGCGCCTCTCTAGGTCCTCGGCCCTGGTCGGCCCCCCTCTCCATCCCGAGGCCCGGTCGTCCGCCGCTACCGGGGCCGGGCATGTCGCCTCGGCCGCTCGCTGTCGGCGTGCCAGGCTTGCCTGACGATGTACCGAGTCGGATCACGGGGGCGTTGAAGTTGATGTTTGGCATGTTGGCCGGCGCTTGGAAGTTGGACGGGAGGCCGCTTGGACGATTAGCTTGCGTGGCGCTAGACTGCTGGACACCTGGAGGCGCCATGCCCGGAGCAGGAGACATGCCTGGGGGAGGTCCTACGTCTTGTTAGCTGCGTATTGTTAGATGTGACTGAGGAACGCACCTAGACCAGGTGGAGGGGCCATTCCTGGGGGGGCATTGTTGGATCCGGGATATCCTCCATAGGCAGGGGGCGCGCCATAAGGATTATCTAGAGCTGTCAATATTTCTGTACGTGTTTGTGTTGAGCCCTTCACTCACTTCCGTAAGGATTATACGCCATGTTGATGGCTGGCGCAACCCGTCGCGTCGCAAGCGCGGAGGTTCTGAACTTTCGAGTTTTCGATCGCGCTCCTCAACAGAGCAGTTTGACGGCTTAAAACACAGCTGAGAGTGTCGTAATGTGTGCAATCGTCAACTCGTCAGGGCGCAATTGTCGTGTTTGAAGGTAAATTCCAGGCACGAGGCTGAAAGAGACATGTTCTTCAATGTGGGGCCGATGCAGTAGGCCCCCATAATTCCCGACCTCAGCGCACCAACGTTTATCCGAGATATCGCGACTTTTCTGCCGCCGTTGCTTGTCTGGAGTTTCAACAGCTCGGCCGACGACTTGTCAATTAGGCGTTTACGTGGTGATTTGTCCTCAAGATGTATGCTCAATAACGGATACGCTCCAATTCGTATTTCTAACTCTCAGTAGGGCTTTACCATCTAGATTCGGCGGCGCAATGCTGTCGAGGGTAGCTACACCCTCGGCATGCCTCACCACGAGAGCCTTTACTACTTCCATCGCCCTGCGAGCCGGTCCCAACAAACCCAAGCCCGAGGAAGTTCCCCAACGAGTTCGATCGAACCCTCTAGTTGGAAACGCCACCCGTGTAGCGACTCCCGAGCCCAAGGCCCCCGAGACAAAGCCATACGAGAGGAGGACTCCCCAGGCCAGAGCTTCACCTGAGACGCAGCCTCCCAAGGCCGAGAACCCAGCTCAAGAGAGCTCGGCTCCTGCATCCTCCGATCTACCTCGTCCTCCTCCTCCTGGCGCCGCTACCACCGAGGCTGGATCTAAGCCCGCCCAGCAGCACCCCTATACAGCCGCCAACTCGACATCCACCCCCTTCAACCTGGACATTGCCTCCATCATCGCCTCCAAGGCCAGCGCGTTCGGCGCCTCGGTCGCCTCGGACCCGATGAGCCGTCCTCAGATCCGCGCCAAGCCCGTCACCGGCCGCACCGTCTTCGTCAAGGACCGGATAACCCCGACGAGCGGGCCGACGCCCATGGTCGCCCTCCGGGTGCTGCAGAGGAGGGTGCGCGAGGACCAGGTCAAGAACAAGTACCACAGCCAAAAGTTCCACGAGCGCAAGGGTCTCAAGAAGAAGAGGTTGAGGAGTCAGAGGTGGCGGGCTCGCTTCAAGCACGGCTTCAAGGCGACGGTGAACCGGGTTATCGAGCTGAAGAACCAGGGATGGTAGATTGCATGTGTATAGTATGTGAAAAACATCGGTGTACAATATATGTGAGCATGTAAGAACAACTGGTATTGATGGCATCAAACAGAGTCTAGGAGGATTCATCGTGTCATTGTGAGATTACATATACTCGTCGGCGTCCCACTCTCTAGTAGGACTCGGCAGAGGACTGGCCATGATCTTAGGCCGTGATCGGAATACTGCCTCCATATCCTCCTCACCCAGTAACTCATCCGTGTAGATTGTGTTTTCCTCATCTACCTTGGGGAAGTAACTGCCTTCCTTTCGGGGCGGCATCTTGGATTTTCTCAGTGAGCGCCTCCTTTCAAGCTTGGCCTTTTGCTGCGCCTTTTCGAAACCGACCATGCTCTTTCGAGTCCGAGCGGTAAGGTCCTCAAACTCCTCGTCGACGAGAGTCTGGGTGTTGTCGTCTGCGCTAGAGGGACCAGCGTCTGTGGGTGTTGGAGCAAAGGGCAGCTCTGGCTCATCATGATCGGGAAAGGCAAACGAGCCGCGAGCCATGGACAGACGAGTCCGTTCTGCAAGAGACAGCGTGTGCCGAGGCTTGGGCCGCTTTATGGGCGAAGGAGAGGCTTGGTCCATAGACTCGAGGATCTGATCAGCCAGATCCTGGGTAGGCGAGGGCTCTTCTGGAGTTGGTTCAGGCGAAATGTTGTGCTCAGACCGTGGAGGAGACACGGCAACGGTAGGATCGTCGTCAGGCTCAGGAGAGCTGGTGCGCTCTACTGAAGAGGCACGAAGAATACGCGCCTCATCTTCAGATGGCTTGCGCAAGCTCCTCGCGCGGGACGAAACCGAAGCAAACGAGTCGTCTGAATGGACAAGTTTTGGTCTTACGGGGAGCCTTCTCGATAGATCGAGCTTCGACTGGAATGAGTTGATAGGAGCCTCAGGCAAGGAATCCTCGTCTTCCAACTCGCTAATCACCTCTTCTTCCTCTTCCACGGAAGTGGCGGGCACAATAATTTCTGGTGCCCTAGGTGCAGCCGGACGTTGTAGAAAAGCCAGGGCTGCAGATTCATGAGGCCTTGACTCAAGGAGTTGGTCGTCTAGTCCGCGAACCAGGCTGTCGTATTCCTCGTTCAACGCTCGCTTTTGGCCAATAGTCGCTTTTCTAGGGCTGGTTCTCCCGACATGTAATGCCTCATGGGCGCCGAACCCAAAGTCAATACCTTTTTCCTTGGTATCTCGTCGCTTGGCCTTTGATGGAGACGACTTGGGCTGGCCGCCGGACAATTCTCTGCGAAACGACTGCCACTTTTCGAGGCGCTCCTTTTGCATCTTGACTCGGCTGTCCAGCTGCTCCAAAAGGCCGCTTCCATCCTCTTCAAGCTCCCCCAGCCGACCTTGTTGAACCCTCCGCCATACACGATCAAAAGACATCCCAAACAAGGCGTCCTTTTTCGAGCTGGCGTCGCCATAGAGCAGAGTCTCCATCCACCGTTCGTTACCTGACCAGTTGTTCCGGATCGTGCGCCACATTTCCAGCTTGGCATCGTCGGATATTGTCTTGCCTCGGTGGCTTTCCAACGCTTGGAGGGCCTCTTTTCTCCTTGCAATTCCTCGCTCTTTGATGCTCAATAGGTCAGAGAGGTCGCGGAATCTGGTGTTTGCGTCCTTTTTACTCCTCAGAATACGGCTGACGGAAGCCTTGTGCGCCCAGACTATGGTGTTGAGATCTGTATTATCGGCTTTGTATCCTCGGTCTTCGAGGGCCAGTCCAAGCGCCAGAGCACCATGTTCACCGCTTGTTGTCAACTCTTCAGCGATGACATGCTTCAGGACAGCAGAAGAGAATGCAGCAAGAACCTCTTCAAGCCTCTCGCCTCTGCATTCATCCAGCATCGTTTTTCGCACGATTGCGTCTCTTCCAAGGACTCCATTCTTCTTGGCTAGTTCGAGGGCGCGCAACAGGGCGGCTCGTAGGTTGATCGACTGGACCTGATCGAGGGGAGGAAAGAAAGGCTTCAATTTCTGTGCTTTGTTAGTACGTTGTAGCTCGGTATGGCACTGTATTCCCTTACCTTTCTTGTCTCCTCAGGGTCCCATAGTGCAAAGAGCTGGAACAGAGCCCACTCGACGCACTGCACCCTCTTCTTCTGTCCCTGGGCGCTTGTACCGCCGGCCGCAAAGGTCTCGACACAGATTCCAGGCCAGTCTGGGTGGTGGTCGAGATCGAGAAGACGCAGGTTGGTCAAGAACAGCGACAGAGCAGAGGGTCCGTGGCTGGCGGTGTGAAGAGGAACTGCAGCATGTTGATTCGATTTTGAGAAATTGGCCATCAAGCGGGCTGAGCGGGTACGAGTAGGCTGAACGGCAGCCATGGTATCATCATGAAGGTCTCGGTGGCAGAGGTGGTAGAGATGTTAGAGGTAATCTTCAAAAGGCGGCGTGTAAATAAGGCTGTGTTGAAGTAAACAATGGATCGCATGTGGCATGTGGAGGGGCATTCGACTTGTGGGGCCGCCCGGGGGTTTATTCTTGCTGTACAACCAATCACGACACACTTCAAGCTACTACGTAGTATCTCTCTGGATCTTACAGCGCCCACCTACAGTACGTCTATACTACTGATAATAGGTAGGTTCGCAACACACGGATATATGCCGAATTTATCAACAGATCTCAAGTTTTACACACTGCCAATCCAAGGCAAAGCAGACAAGCAAGATAGCGTGTGGTTGTTCCCGTGTCCCGTAGTTGGCGCTATGTACTAGCTCATGTCTTCCCGAACCAATCATGCTAAGATGTCTTGGCGAATCAGTACGTAGTACACAGATCGTCGCTAGGGTTGTCGTCCTTCTCGAGACGTTGTAATATTGACCAGGGGGATTGTACAAGGCAAGGCAAGCGCAAAAAGGGTGTCGTCTGTTAATCTGCGAGGTTGAAGAAGAAGCGGTTGATGGGGCGCATGGTTGTCTGGTGTCTATTAGTGTGTGTTATCACCTGAAGAGACAAAGAAACGACTATAGAACTTACCAGTATCCGATGTCTGGCTTGAGCTCGACTTCTTCCTCCTAGTCCAAAATCGCCAAAAGACAAGACAAAACGTGGGCAGGTTGATGACAACGCCAATGATGGCAATGATGGCTTCTTGGGATATGGCCATTTCTGATGCAGGGTAGTGACTTTAGAATGTAAAAAGGGCGAACCTAATGGCCGATAAATAAGGTGAGTAGACGAAAACGGGCGAAGTAGAAAGCTGTCTGGGGGAACATCAGGATAGGAGCAGGCTTAATTATAGCAACGATGAATACGAATTCTGGACGGATTGCTGGATCGTTGGACGGCCTTAGCCCAGCACTCGAGGCCCGGATTTAAACGCGAATTTTGGACGAGACATATGCCCTTCCATGCATACATGGGTCAAGAGTGCCTGGGTACTTATCAGTACCTACTAGTAGTTAATCAAGGGATATGAAACCCTGAGAGAACATCTACTGGTAGTAGAGTAGTTAAGTGCCAGCGGGCATCATTTCCACCCGCCGTCCGGTGTGCCAACACCAAGGTCGGCTGCTCGGGGGTCGGCTGCTCGGGGCTAAGGAAATGCGAATTTTGGTCATTGATTGGCACTTCGTCTTACCATTTTTGATAGGTGATGTCAGCAAACCAAATCAGTGCACTACATTCATCTCTTGACCTGATGGTTCGCCCTGTCGGTCAAGGCAGATTTGGCCGCTCCAAGCCATCCAGCTTGAAGGGTTGGGCTGTCTGACATGCTTCCAGTGGGGTCTGTGGGAGCTGAACGACGTCCATGAACCCATTTCGCGAATTCTGGCAGTCACTACCTAACGTCTCTGACGGAGGGGGCTGAGAATGCGAATTCTGGACACATGCATCATCCAATTGCAGGTGATCGCACAGTCTGATGCGGTCGCCTTGCCTGGCCGGCCATGGCAGGCCTGAAATTTGCCCCCGCGAATTCTGGACAAAGCCATGGAACCTGTGTTACCTTGTCGAGCAACAAGTACTTAAAGGCTAGGATTCCTGCTCAGCATCTTATCCATCACCCTTCATAGATGCAAAACCACAAACGCAACCTGTTCTCTGACCAACCCCTTACACTGGGTCCTTGCCACTTCTCACTTCTTAGCTCTTGACTTGAACAATATGTCTAGAGCACAGAAGATTTTAGCCGCTCAGTGGGAAGCCCACAAGGACCGCATAAGCTCCTTGTATATCGACCAAAAATTCACCCTTGACGAGGTTAAACAACACATGGCTGAATACCATTGCTTCCATGCATCGTACGTCTTTTATACTTCAAAAAGGATGTGGGGTTAACATCCTTCCATCAGAAAACCCCAATACATTCGCAAAGTGACAGTCAATTGGAAACTGCGAAAGAACTCCACTAAGGAAGAATGGGAGCACGCAAGCACACTCGTTGCAAAACGGAAAGCTGAAGGGAAGCCAACGGAACTTACAATGAACGGCAAGATCATCTCAGACAAGAAGATGAAGAAGGAAACGAGAAGATACCCAGCGTCTCAAACCAACCATCTATGTAAGCCATCCATCTACCTATGAGGGTTGACAAGTAGGCACTAACAACTATTGATGCAGCACCCTCACGTGTGCCGGATGCTGGAGCAGTAATCGCTTGGACACCGCCAGTATTCGATTCGAAAATCATTACGTGCAACACCTTGCCATGGTTCACTCTCCAAGATATTCTTGGCAGTCATAGTGCGTGCTTTGCATTTGACCTCACTTGTTGCTTTGTAACTAACACTGTCTAGTCTCTGGAGGTGAAGCCCGATCTGCCTGGAATGAGATTGTTGGATCTATTCAGTATTCAACTACATCTACTTCGTCGTTGCTTGGGAGCCAGACAGCCGGTATCAATCTCGTCAAGGATCTTTGCTCTTCCATAACAGTCCAAGGAACGCAAGCTTTGGATACTCAAAGGACTCTTCCTCAGATGCTAGCGTCTCTTGACGAACAGATTCCAAGGCGATACAACCACCAGAACGAACTGCAAGCCCAACCAGCTATCGGCCCCTGGTACCGACTTTTTCTTTCGCTGGCTTTTCTTTCAACGAACAACCTTCTAGATGAAGCGCGCCTAGACCATTTTTTGGAGCTGGCCATCTCTTGCGGCTTTCTGCAAGAATTGAAGCGGGCGCTCCTTATCAAGGGACCGACGATGGAGATGTTTGCTGAAAACCTTCTGTCCAGCGCACTCAGCATTGAATCCGAGGAAGGTTTCCAGTTATTTCATTATCTACTCCAACAAGGAGTGAACCCGAACAGTGGTGGTCGTTTTGGAATGCTTCTGCGAAGGGCCATCTACCGCGAGAACAAACCAACCGTCGAACTCCTCTTGAATCATGGTGCAGACCCTTTCATCGACATGTTCTCGCTACATCCGCATACTGCATCGCACATGTCAACGTACAACAGCGATTCGAGCTCCTTTGCAGAAGTATTGATTGACGCACGGACGGAAAATGTCGACATCCATTCCGGCAGCAGCCTGTACTTCAGGACGCCACTACTGCTCGCTATCAATAACCGAGATGAACTTCGTGTAAGGCAGCTCCTTCAGGCAGGAGCTGATCCAAACTTCATTCATCCGATATATCTCTCAGCATTGCATGAGGCGGTAGATCTCTTTGAGACGTATGGAGCCCATGCAACATATTGCCTTGAGGCAGCAGATTGCCTTGAGGCAGCAGATTGCTGTGACCTTGCAATCGTTGATGCATTGATCGAAGCTGGGGCTGATCCGGACGCTATTTGTCGAGTTGAGGTCATACAAGCTTTTGAGGAGGCCTATCCCGAACGATGGGAATGGATTTCTAAGTATGGTATAAGGCACCGGTTATTGGATACTCCTCTTCAACATGCCGTTAAAACAGGCGACCTCCAAATCGTTCAACGGCTAGTGACAGCAGATGCAAATCTGGATGGCATTGTGGATCTGGGCCTGCTCGACAATATGCAAGATACATGGTGGGAGGGTGATGTTGCTCGGACTGCCCTCCAAACCGCGAGTGAGGGGATGATGTATGAGATAGCCGAGGCACTGCTCAAAGCAGGGGCGGATGTCAACGCCCGGCACCTCATGGTCCCAAGCGCGCTTCAGTCTGCATGCGGTATTTCTTCATCAAAGGAGGCTAGGAGAGAGATGGCTGAGCTGCTCTTGAGAGGGGGAGCCGATGCGAATGCCCCCTCTAGTCCAAGAGGTGGAACAACTGCGTTGCAAGCTGCCACTCGACACGGAGATGAGGAATTGGTCAAAAGCTTGCTGAGCAACGGCGCAATTTGTAACGCTCCAGCCGCAGTTTTACAAGAAGCTGTGAGATCTGGCAACGTAGGTCTGGCGAACATCTTATTCGATCATTGCTCAAAAATAGCTGATTCGACTGCCGGCAACATCTGGGGAGATTGGATTGAATATCTAGAACCAGCGACCATTTCCGGAAATGTCCACCTCTTGGACATGGTTCTCGAGTCATGGCTCGACACCAGCCACGAGTGCTATGAGAAATGCATCATAGATGCAATGCAAGCTGCCATTGATGCCGGCACTTCTGCAACATTGCAAAGACTGCTACAGTCCGGAGTAAATCCCAATGCTGACGGGAGGGCTTGTCGCATCCTGTGCCAAGCAATATGGGAACGAGACAACCAAGGTTTCGATTTGTTAATGTCTACATTCGGGGCCTTGGGCCTTGATCTAAATGATTCCCTTCCCGGTGAACCAACACCTCTCTGGACAGCAATACATGGAGGTCGCCAGTCTATGGCACGATGCTTGGTTCTTTCTGGTGTCGACGTCAACCGACCCTCGCCGTCTGTCTGTGGCAAGTACTGTTTTCACCGAGAGGTCCAGCACAAACTCGAGATGCCCATGAAGCAGGCAATCATTGCTACCAGTCTGTCAGAGTCAGGTGATGATGATGGTGATGATGATGCGACGTGCTTGGTGAATATGCTTATAGATGCAGGAGCAGATGTCAACCGCCGTGTCGATGAATCGTCCACGGCCCTTTTGCTTGCCTTGGAATTCGGTTCGATCGAAATAACGCAAACATTACTTGTCAACGGAGCAGACCTGAATGCAAATGCCTTTGCCTATCTTTCAGACGGAGCTATGTGGCCTTCGTTTCCGATGTGCAAGCTGCTTGTCGATCATGGCTTTGATGTCAACGCATCCTCCAGAATTGGAACTCCGATCCAAATTGTCGCTCATACCTTCATCTTGATGCCAGACAACAATAAACGGCAATGTCTCACGCGCATTGCATCATTACTTCTTAACGCCGGCGCTGAACTGAATGCCCCTGTAACGAGAGAATCTCCAATGACAGCTCTTCAGGGCGCGATAATCGAAAACTGCAAAGAACTAGTCGATATGTTCTTGGCTGCAGGAGCAGACATTCATGCGCCAGCCTTTTGGAAATTTGGAAGGACTGCTCTCCAAGCAGCTTGCATCACTGGAAACTTTGAACTGGTCAAGAGACTCATCGCACAAGGCGTAGACATCAATGCCGAACCAGCCATGGAAAAAGGCGCGACAGCTCTTCAGTTTGCGGCGATGCAGGGACACATCAATACAGCCAGGTTCCTTCTCGAGAACGGAGCGTTAATCAACGCTCCAGCAGCTCAAGTGGAGGGACGAACAGCACTCCAGGGAGCTGCCGAGAATGGGCGACTAGATATGGTCTATCTGTTGCTCGAGAATGATGAGGATCCAGAAACGGTAGAGGAGCGATGTCAAGATGCTGCAAAGTTTGCCGAGGCTGAATCGCGCCCTGTGATCGCCCGGCTGCTGAGAGAGTACAAGAAATTATGATGGTCACGAGTACAACCGGAATCTTTTTATTGGGGAACATGTTCACATTTTGTCACTTCGGAGTATTCACAGGGTATCAAGCACTTAATAGTACAAAACTTGGATCAAGAGCTTACAAACTCGACCTTTTCACCGTTATCTACTTATGTATGTGTGACATTCTAAACCTCATCCTCAGTCAACGACACAGTGTCCGTGACTGGACAGCCTCCATTGTAAAATGTCACCTCAGCAACTGGAGAGGTCGGTGATGGACCTGATATCTTGCACTTGTCTCTCCCGTGCGACAGACAAAAGCGACCGGCCGCAATTCGCTTCAAAAGATCGACTGACGATTAGGCAATGGACTCACATTAGGTGTGGTACTTCAAAACAAAGATCTCGTGTGACTCTGGTGCATAGCTAGCAGACTGTGTATGTCAGAGACTGTTTCTCTACCATGCTAAGAGACACAAACTTGACCCCTTTCATACTTGAATCATGGTGTACAGTATACAGAGTCCCCTTTCCTTGACTGAAAGGTATTTTCTCTGCCTTGATTCATGCCTCAAAAGATCCTCATGCAAGACTAATGCCGTTTGCTCGGCCATGTCATTGCAGTATTTATCCAAGCGCTCACCGCACCCAAGCGAGGCCCATGTTTGTTGTCCGAGTGTCCTTTCGCCATATTTTCTAAGACTGAGATTGGCTACCGACTGCCTGGGATGTCATGATGTTTGCTTCGGCTCGACCCTTGTCCGATGAGGTGCAGATTGACGGATCCTACCGTCCGAGAAGAGGACCAACAAGTTCAAGCGCTAAAAGACTCTAGAAACACTAGAACACGAGGTATAGCTTCCGATGGGTTATCTACATCGGCGATATAAGCCTTCACTGCTTTTGCCGAGTTCAAGAAACGCAGTCAAGCCAGTTTGCTTCATTCTGAAACTCGAGCCACCAACAAACCTCCTCCCAAACCGGCCACGGCCCTCCATGCGGCTGTATCGCTCGGGTTCCGTAGTGCGGATCGCCACATAGCCCCCAGTCGACGCCCTGAGATGGCAGTCGAGGACCAACTCATCTGCAGCAAGCCTAAGAAGGAACTCTGAGTCCATCATGTCTCTGTTACAAGCTAAAGAATGGCCAAGGCCAAGCAAGTTGGTGCCTCATCGTGCAGGAAGTATGCGTGATACGTGATCCTTCTCTTGTGGCTTCGACACGCCCAACAGCCTCTTCAAACACGTATCACAGTGTTCTGTAGCAGCTACAAGATTCATGGAATCTCAAGCCACCAACAGGCGGTCGACGGATATGGCAATCCATGGAAAGAGATCTGACTCTGTTGGTAGTGAGAGGTTTATGGCAGACATCGGCGATGAACTAATGCTTGGTTCAGCTGAGTAGATGTGGTTGGGTATAAAGACGGGGAACCTTTCGACATGTTCTCAATAGTCGCAGCAACTCAACCTCCAAGGATCTCTGAGAACTCGACAAGACCCAAGACAATATGGCGGAGACGTTATCCAAAGGCCAAAACGGTGCTGCCAACCATCCACAGGTGGATGAGACGGGACCACTGTTGCCGAAAGACTCGAATCATCACAATGTAAGAGACCCATACGAGTTTTAACTACCTCACGCATATAACTCACACCAACAACTTAGACCCATCCCCAAGACGAAGCAGACCCAGCCAAGCAAGACGTCAAAAGACCCATCTACGGCATCCTATCAGTTCTCTTGATTGGTATCCTAAGCCCAAGCCTCACCACAGCAACTGCTAACAAGAAACAGGAGTCTTTGTTTCCCAGACAGACACGTTCCTCGTCCTAGCAGCGTACGGATCCATAACAGCCGAGTTCAACGACCTCAAGAACGCAAGCTGGCTCTTCTCCAGCTACATGCTCGCCACGTGCGTTGGACAGCCCCTCTACGGCAAGCTGAGCGACATCTTTGGACGCAAGGCGATGCTTCAGACTTCATATGTCTTCTTTTCAGCCGGCAGCATCATTTGGTAGGCCAGTTACTGTCCTTTCCAGACCATGGCTTACACAAATAGTGGGATTGGTAATTCGATATGGCAGATCATTGTCGGCCGAGTCATCCAGGGCATTGGAGGTGCTGGCATGGTATCCTTGGTTTCGATCCTCATCACAGGTAAGGTTGTACCCCCAAGTGGCTGAGCTCTATCTAACTACTCAAGATCTCGTCCCGTTGAGAGACGTCGCAACATACCGAAGTTACATCAACATTGTCCAGACTGCAGGCCGCTCATCCGGCGGTGTCATCGGCGGCTTTCTCACCCAGACCATCGGCTGGCGATGGGCCTTTCTGTGTCAGGCTCCCTTGACAATCATGGCCATGCTCCTCGTCACTTTCAAGTTACCCAATGGAACTCCAGCTATGACCAAGTCCTGGACGGCTTCTCTGAAGCGCGTCGACTTTGCTGGGGCTGCTGCCATGAGCTGCACTATCCTCAGCCTTCTTCTTGTCCTAGACATGGGCGGCGACAAGTTGCCTTGGACATCTCCAGCCCTGGTTCTCCTTTCTGTTTCAGGGCTAGTATTCGGTGTTTTGTTCTGCATCGTTGAGAAGTTCTGGGCGACTGAGCCAATCTTTCCCCTCCATCTCCTCGCTAACCGTCATGTCATGCTGTTTTACTCAGTCATGGTGCTCTGCTGCTCTACCCTGGCCGGTATGATGATGTTTGTTCCTCTCTATCTTCAGGTAACGCGCAATGTTTCCCCTGCAACTGCCGGTGCATCGTTGATACCCTCTGTTCTGGGTAATACCGTTGGCGCACTCCTCACAGGTGCATACATCAAGAAGTAAGTTAAAGTACACAAGTAGGAGCAAGAACTAACAGCCTAGGACTGGACGATACAAGATACCCTGTATTCTTTCTGGCCTTTGTTCCACAGTTGCCTGGACGCTGCTGCTCGTCTGCTGGCGCGGCTCGACCCCTAGTTGGCAGACGATATTCCTCTTCCCTGGGGGTTTCGGCATTGGCCTTGCTCATGCTTCGCTGTACATTGGACTGGCAGCCAGTGTCGAAAGCGCCGACATGGCAATCGCTGGGACTGGCTATTACCTGTGCGGCAACGTCGGTGCAGTCGCTGGCCTGAGTGCACACAATGCTCTTTTCCAGGCGACTCTGCAGCAGTCGCTCAACCGAAAGCTTGAAGATGTTGTGGATGGAGCAAAGGTGAGTCTCGGTCTCTTTGCGTGATCGTTTGATGCTGATTATGGTAGGTTGCGCGAAAAGCGATGGAAAACTTGGACTTTGTCAAGAATCTCACTGGACATACGCGACAGTTGGTTATCGAAGCCTACGTAGCCGGCTTCCATGCGACTTATGCCTTGCTGATTGTGACGGCTGTAGTCACTGTGTTGATGGCTCTTTGGATCAAAGAGAAGCGTCTGCAGTAGATTCTGTAGCTACCTTATCACAGCCTGGACACGAATGATATAGTGCGCGAAGCGCATACCCATGTGGTCACCGGATTGGTCCCTTACCAAACCTGCTGCCTAATGTGACTCTGGCCACGCATCTGCTTGGATTTAGAACCAACACCACGGAGGTGATTCGGTATCACGGATCGAGACAAAAATTGGCAAATAGAGCTAACCAAAACACAGCCAGTAAAAATAAGAAATGAGCCGCCCAGTCAGATCTACCTCCACTGTGACACTTTTAACGGCGCTTGATTCACCCATGTGATTTGCACCAAGACGGAGCCTTGGCTCAATGGTGAGCCTTCACCAGAGCCAATCAGCATTGTCGCACGTGAACGAAGGCAAGGTAATTCGCCCTGATATTCCCTCGCAGATCGTAACATCTAGATCAGACAGGAGCGTTCTTTTACATTTCGATATCCGACCCGATCAGGAGGCGATACGCTGCAACGATCAAAATGGATCCTTTAAGCATCACTGTAACGATAGCGATCAGGTAGTCATCACAACTCTTGCGGATCTTTTTGACGTTAGGAAAGCATCGTCTACAAACAAATCAGCGCAGTGGATAGGGTCCCTGTCAGAGGAAACGGCGCAACGGTTGTCCAGGGACCGATACAATAGTCGCTTTGGGGCAGTGGTTGAACCAAGAGCTGGCGATGGCATCAGTGTCATGCCTACGACATCTGGCACTCGCGAAGTGAGCAGCTTAGCACGACGATCGGGAAAGGCAGAGCAGCCAGAAGCACCAAAGGCAGTGCAAAGACGGCCTACTCCGAATGAGATGAGGAAGCGGGCAGTGGAGGAATGTAATGAAAAGGAGGAATGCCAATAAACGAGCGAATACGTTAACCCACTTCGGTATTCGAGGCAAGTCGCAGGGTTGAGAGTACTAGGCCTCTTGTTCTCAGTTCTACCAATTGACGCTCATCAAAGAACTCAAGTATTTCTATATCAGCACTCCCTCCGGTTCTTTACATTCTGATCTATCCCTAAGTCCGGACCTAACCCACCCCCCTCCACGACCACCACCATGCCAAGCGCTCGGGACTATTCTAAACTATAGTGGCCAGCCCTGTATCCTTCGCAGAACTCCCTCTTATGGTCGCCTTTTGAGTCTCCTGAGTAGTGAAGCGGGCATACATCGATTCTATTCCACTTCTTGATACAATATGCCACCCGATCCGCATATGATCCCTTGTCTAGTAATGGCCGGCTCGGGCTGTTATATGCCTTGCAGCGCTGATTATAAACTCTAGCGTTATATTACTTTCTTTCGTATATTCGAATTAATTAATACTTAGGAACTTACTATATAGATACTAAAAGTGCCTTTTTATTATTTAATAAGTATTTTTAGTATTATAATTTAATAAATAAGTATTTAATTATAACTTATTTATTATATTACTACTATAAATAATAGCAGAATAGTTAGTAAGAGAGGTCTATATAACTATATT
>JAJODA010000694.1:0-23954 GCA_021730345.1 Fusarium cicatricum | reverse complement strand
GGGTTGGGCACATCGGCTACTTTTGTTAGCGACCTTCACCTGGCTGTAGGAACCACTCACCGTAGCCACTGGCCATTCCTCGCTTCATCACCACCACCTGCTTGGCCTTCCAGGCGTGTAGCACAGGCATTCCCTCGATCGAGCTGCCCTTTTCAAGAGCAATCGGGTTCACCGTGTCATTGGCACCAATGACCACAGCAAGATCCGTGTCGGGTAAGTCATCGTTGATCTCGTCCATCTCCAAGACAATGTCGTAAGGCACGCTGGCCTCGGCAAGGAGCACGTTGCACTGGCCGGGCATACGTCCTGCAACAGGGTGGATGGCGAAGCGCACCGTGATGCCCTTAGACCGCAGGGTCGAGACGATGCTCGAGATTGCGTATTGAGCTTTGGCGACGGCCATGCCATATCCGACGATGAGAATGACCTTTTCAGAGTTGAGGAGCGCATCGGCCAGATCATCGACCGACGTTTTAGTCACTTCACCTTGAGGTTTGTACTCTTGCACTGCCGTCGGTGTGCCTAGGCCTCCAAACAAGACGTTCGTCAGGGAGCGGTTCATGGCAACGCACATGATGTACGAGAGAATAGAACCAGACACGCCAATCAACGCTCCAACGGTAGTGAGCAGTGTGTTGTCCAACATGAAGCCCTCGGCGACAAGGGCAAAGCCACTGTATGCATTCAGGACGGTAATGACGACAGCTATAATGCGTGAGCATCTGATCTTCAGGAGCTTTGAATACTACTTACGCATATCTGCGCCTCCAATTGCAGAAGTGGTGGTGTATCCCTTGATGAAGCTCATTACAGTATTTGCGGCGAGTGCACCGGCTGCAATCATTGGACTTCCCGGTGCCATAGTGACAAAAGCCCCCATTGTAGCAGCGTTGGTCGCCAGTAACCCTGAGTTAATAATGTGACGCCCGGGCAAGAATTTAGGCTTAGATGTCATACGCCCAGAAAGCTTGAGGAAGGCAACGATGGAGCCGGTGAAAGTGATGCCACCTAAAGGGTCAGTATCTGCGACTACAGGATTGGAAAAGACATACCGATCAGAACACCAAGATAAGCCGTAACCAGGTGAAGCGTTGAAGGATCCATTACATCTGCCATGACACTACCAATACTGGTCAAGACAGCAGCAAGACCAACAACGGAATGGAGAGCTGCGACAGTCTGGGGGAGATCGGTAGGTGTAATCCGCTTGCCAATGAGGAAACCTGGACTTTATGAGCTTGGATTTTTTATCTGACTGAAAACACATACCAGCAATAGTACCAAGAGCAGCGAGACCGCCAAACTGAGTGAGAACCTCGGGGGTAAAGCCAGCAGCGAGCAAGCTTGCCAAAACACCAGTTCCAACACCAAGAATGCCGATCATGTTGCCCATGCGGGCAGTGGCCTGGGAAGCAAGACTGGAGACGGAACCAATGCAGAGGACGGAGCTGACCAGATAGCCAGCCTGGACGAGACCAGCAGCTCCGGTCGAAGCGGCGGCAACAAATCCTCCACCGCAGAGGACGGCAGGGATGGCGTAGAGCCAGGGGTACTCCGGAGGATCAGTAGGTCCTGAGGCATTGTTAGCCAAGTCGTTGACATTTTGCTTCATAACTCACGCTTGAACATGTCCAGCATGCGCTTGGTGATAACAAAACCACCGCCAACGTTAACAAAGGCAAGCAAAACACTCAGTGCACCAAAAGCTTGAGGAACGGTCTCAGGGAGGAATCCACCACCAAGAATAAACAAACCACCGATACCGACCATTCCAGAGATTGCATTGGTGACGCTCATGAGGGGAGAGTGCAGCGCAGGCGCAACACCCCAGACGGCGCGATATCCGATGAGACTGGCTAGAGCAAAGGTAAAGGTATTGGACATGAGAAGAGGGCTTGTCCATTTTCCGAGAGCTAGTATACCGCCCATGCCAGCCGTGACACCGGCAACTTCGCGGCTCTTCTTCTGCCAGGGAGTCAGGGCGACAAGTTCAGGGGCAGCCTGGACGGTTTCGGTCTTGGTGGGCGCGGGAGGAGGCGCAGCTCGGGGAGCTGGGGGGATAATGTCTCCGTCCTGGGTGACAATGGCGCCTCGAACAACTTCATCAGACAGGTCGATGCCAAAGGCCGTGCTCTCGGGTGCCATGGAGAGGAGGAACTTGGTGATGTTGTTGGAGTAGAGAGTTGAAGACTGTGTTGGCAGGCGAGAAGGCAAATCAGCGTAGCCTGTCTACATTAGCAAAGGCTATACACGGATGATTGTCCTGCATACCGATGATCTTGACGTCGTTGTAAATGGAGAGCTTGCCCATTTTGGTAGCTTCACAGTTACCTCCGGCCTCAGCGGCCAGATCGACGATTACACTACCAGGCTTCATGACATCGAGGATATAGTTGGGGAGGAGTTTCGGCGCAGGCTTTCCGGGGATAAGTGCGGTGGTGATGATAATGTCGACTTCCTTGGCCTGATCCTTGAATAGTTTCATCTCGGCCTCGATAAACTCCTTGCTCATTTCCTTGGCATAGCCACCAGCGCCGGAGCCATCCTCCTGAAGATCAACCTCGACGAATTCGGCACCGAGAGACTGGACCTGTTCACGGGCAGCGGGTCGCGTGTCGAAGCCGCGGACAATGGCTCCCATACGACGAGCAGTAGCTATAGCACTCAGGCCGGCGACACCGGCACCAATGACTAGGACCTTGCAGGGAGGGATCTTGCCAGCAGCTGTGACCTGACCAGTTAGGAACCTACCAAACACATTTGAAGCCTCGAGAACCGCCTTGTAGCCAGCGATGTTAGCCATGCTGCTCAGAGCATCGAAAACCTGGGCTCGAGAAATTCGGGGAATCATATCCATAGCGAAACTAGTAGCTTTCCTTGAAGCAATTCTTTCCACGAGCTCCTTGTTCTGGGCAGGCTGGAGGAACGAGATGATGGTCTGGCCCTCTTTCATGCAGTCAACCTCTCCAATACCAGGACCGCGAACCTTGAGGACGATGTCGGCGTTGGACCAAACCTCACCAGCACCATTGACCAAAGTTGCGCCTGCTTGCTCGTAGGCTGCGTCGGGAAAGTCAGCAGAGGTGCCGGCGCCGCGCTCGACAAGAACCTGCTTGAAGCCCTTCTTTTTCAGGAGTGCTACATTAGCAGGTGTCAGAGCCACGCGACGCTCTCCCGGAAAGACCTCGATTGGGACACCAACGATGAGCCCGTCATAGGGAATCGTCTTGGGGAGGACCACGGTAGAGTAGGCCTTGGACGAAGGCGTCGCAGGCACAGAGAGCTGACGAGTCAGTGCAAGAGGCTTTGAGATAGCTGGGACAACTGCGCGCTGACGAGACGAGGCACTGAAGGTGCTGTGCCATTGCTTGCGACGAGAGAGGAGAGCTTCTGAAGAGGGAGTGTCAGCCCGGAGCAACGGAGGAGCTCCGAGAGCTTGAAGCAGCGGTAAAAGGGCATACCTTGGGCACGCGACTGCTTCAATTGCCTCGAAAGGAAGCAGGAAGACGCGCACAGCTCAGGAGCCGAGGCTGGCGCTGCAGCAGAGGCCAGCGGGCGAAGCATTTTGGAAGCCATGGTGAAGGAAACTCATGGAGATGCGAGTAGCGAAACCGGAGGGAAGAGCTTCTCGAGTGGATACTGCTACTGCTTCCAAGTACTCACCACGAGTCTCGCAGCTTCAAAAGACGGGCAACGAAGAAAGGCCAAAAAGCAACGAGGCAAAAAAAAGAAACAAAGGCAAAACAACAAAAATCAAGGGTTAATCGATAGATACAAGAGGGGTCTCCCTGTCATGTGTTTTCTCCCTCCTTTCTTCGTGGGAACGTCACTCGGCCACTCCCCCACCATTCCAGGCACCCACCCGCTGAAGCTTGGGCCTGGAAAGGGTTGCCGGGGTTCAATTAGCCGCCCCGGAAGGTGGACTAGCCCCGGGTACCAACAAAGGCGGGAATAACTCATACATATTTGCTCCAGTTTAGCTACTTAGGTTAGGTACCTAAAACTAAAGTAAAACTTAGTCCTTAATACTTATCTAAGGTTACTTAAAACTAAGGTAAAGCTTAGTCCCTAATACTTAAGAGGTTATAAGACTACCTTATGAGTGCCGGCTGTGTTTTCCTTCACCCACTAGACCAGCCGCTAGGATTATGAGCGCTAACGCCGCTAAAATCTGGGGGCGGGGCATCAGCTGCGGAGAATTGGCGGCGGACATGGGGGTCGATCGAATCAACGGGTAAGTGTCATGGATGATCATGGCCGTTGCGGATGGTTCGGGGCGTTTGGAAGAGCAAGAGCTGTTAGTAGATGGGTGGAAGGGCTACGCGAGCTGCCTATTGAAGCGTTGCCCGGACTTGGCTCCAAGAGTTTCCCCTCACTCGGATTTGTATGTCCATTGGACGGCTTTAGATTCACCGAGCCCATGGAAGGTCATGATACAAATCTGACTAGGGAATAAATAGCCTTTTCATGCTGGAATCTAATGTTTCTTGCTAGCGACTGTGGCTGCATAGAGGCGTTGGCTAATGATGGACGGCCCGAGCCTGCTTGAAGTCATGATGCTGCACTTGTTCAGATCTCAACAGGATATGATATTGATTAGACGCTTTCACTTAAGGACTGACATTGATCCGAGTCCACCTAGAATGAGTGACTTCCTGCTCTTACTAACGCTCCCATCACAATCTGTTTTGAGTTCACCCCTTCAGGGCTGTTATCATGCCGGTGCCTCAAGCCCCATGTTGATGCAACAATTTACTACCAGGTCAGGATCTAGATCCAGAACCTCCCCCTTCGTTTCCCTCCTCCGACTCCACTTCCCGTTTGATCGCCCATCCCCACGTTAGTATTGCCGCCTTGTCCTCCTCCGCCTCCGCCTCCTCCACTTTCACCTCCACTGCCCGCCAGGCACGGCGTCTTGCATCTTCCTCTAAAGTCCGGCCCGACATTGAGGCACGTATCACAGCCGCACAGGAGTTCAAGGTGATCTCCGACTTTCTGATCAAGCTCTCCGCAAAGACATATGTAGAGAGCCGACGTGAGGTTGGTGGACGGCGAGCCTTGGGGGCAGTCTGCGTTGGGCGTCTTGCAGTACGCGTTTGACAACTGAGCCTCGTTCCACGGCTTTTCTATCCACGATGTCAGTCCACGCATTCAATTCAAGGGCGAAGTGCCCGCACCCATTGCCATGAGAACCTCTGCGCAGTACGTGTACCCGCACTCGCAAATTGGTTGGCCACTCGGAGCACCCGTGGGACTCGGAACTGGTGGGACCGGTGCCGGATCTGTTGGTGCCGGAGGTGGTGGATCAGGTGCCGGGGACGAAGGAGGAGGCACCGGAGCTGGCTCAGCCGGAGGAGGAGGAACTGGGGCCGGTGCTGGTGGCTGAGAGGATGGAGGTGGCACAGGAGGCTCTGCCGGAGGAGGTGGTGGAGGCGAAGGAAGAGGAATAGGTGCTGGGTCAGACGATGAGGGTGGAGGAGCCTGGGCGTTTGTCATGGCTAGAGCAGCCAGCCCGAGTAGACTGAAGTTGAACTTCATGATTGGATGATTTGCGATGGTTCTCTCTTTGCTCAGATGCTAACTTCGTCCAGACAAGGACTTGCGGCTATGGTATTGAAGCATAGTCTGTGAAGATGGCGATTTATTCTTATACCCTCTTGCCAGGGTAGGAGAATCGAGTACTGTATTGTTTGCTATCTTCAATTGCCCTAGATAGCAACGTTTGACGGCTGTTCATCATGGCATTACGAACACGTCGGCGTGTCACACATCGTGAAGCCTCGGTAATCTACGACGGGCCATTTTTGAGCATTATTGGGGTGTGTTATCCAGTCTGCCCTGGTTGTCGTTCCTGAGAATTAGTATCACTATCGATACGTTGACAAACAGCACTCGGGTAAGCTCCGACAGGCAGACAAAGGTTGCAACAAACTCTTGGCTAGTTCATTCACTAACGAGGGCTGCAACCTAATGACAGGTACATGTGCCCTTTATATCTTGTACCTATTCATCAACTGGGGTAAAGGGGACGGCTCCTAGGCTAGCAGGAGGTTGTCAGACTCTCGTGTAAGTGCAACGGCTTCTACACGTTATCGAAGCTTCTGCTGGCTGCTAGTACAACAAAGGCTCGCTATAGTTCTATTTTAGTATAAGTCTACTTTAGAGTTTATGGGCTAATGTCAGGGCCTGCATTGTTCGTAGGTTTGAGGCCTGGACAAAGATATATCGTCGTCAAGGTACACTCAACGGCAGCAGAATAGTGCCATGGAGAGTTGGCTAGACAGGTTTCAACTTAACGTATCAAATAAAATCTAGCCCAGCTCTCTAATTACCTGAAAGTTTTAGTAGATCTGGTAAAATGGACGAAAGCCAAGACTCAATTCATTGTATCGCCGACACCGGCGACAGTGCACACATCTAGCGCACTGTTCCATTGAAACTGTGCAACTACCCCTCCATCATTCGTGATCCGAAAAGTTGATTCACCTTTGCCCCTCCAAGGCCCATCTCCGTCCCTCAACTCCCGCACATTCAACTTTCCACAGGCCGCTCAAAATGTCCGAGTCTCAAGCACCAGAGGCATCCAAGAGTGCCGGCGTCATCAATGTAGGCACGCGCAAGTCGCCACTCGCCCTCGCCCAGACCGATATCGTCGTCGATGCCCTCAAGGCGAAGTTCCCCGATCATGAGTTTCACATTCACAGCATGACAACAACCGGCGATCGAGACCAGAACACGGCACTTTACAACTTTGGCGGCAAAGGACTATGGACATCGCAGCTAGAGGAGCTACTCGTGAACCGGGAACTCGACATCGTCGTCCACTCGCTCAAGGATATGCCGACGGTCCTCCCCGAAGGCTGCGTGCTCGGATGTGTCACGTCTCGCGAGGACCCGAGAGATACACTGGTAATCAAGAAGGCGCTGCAGGAAAAGCATGGCTGGAAGACGCTGGCCGACCTGCCGGCGGGCAGCATCATCGGTACCAGCAGTGTGCGCCGCATCGCCCAATTGGTCCGACGCTACCCCTCGCTCAGGTTCAAGGATCACCGAGGCAACATCCAGACACGGTTACGGAAGCTCGAGGAGGACCCGGACCTGACGGGCATCATCCTGGCCGCCGCGGGCCTCCAGCGCATGGATCTTGATGCGCACATTACACAGTTCCTCGAGGCCGACAATGGAGGCATCCTCTACGCTGTCGGACAGGGTGCGCTGGGAGTCGAGTGCCGCTCCGACGACGAAAAAGTGCTCAAGCTCCTCAAAACGATCGAGAACGATCAAACAATGCTGGCGTGCGAGGCGGAACGGGCTCTCATGAGGACCCTCGAGGGCGGGTGCAGCGTTCCCATCGGCGTCGAGACCAAGTGGGTGGATGACAAACTACGATTCAGAGCCACGGTTGTCTCTCTGCGAGGTGACGAGGGTGTCGACTACGAGACGACGGAAGCGCTCCAGACACGAGAAGAGGCGGAAGAGCTCGGCAAGCGAGTGGGCAAGGAGCTCGTGGAACGGGGAGCAGGCAAGATTCTGCACGCCATCAACGAGTCCCGGGAGGTGCCTGAGACGGTCAAGTAGAGCCCGGACACGGAGACGAGGACAGGGTTGCGGAGGATGAACAGCGACGACATAAACTGTATGATGACTGCCGTTGAATCGGCACATGAAAATAAAACCAAATATTTCCCCACGGGATGTGAATCACCATATGGTACACCTCTGACGTCTATGTTTGTTTCCAGGTTGAACTGTGCTGGGTTGCATGCCTGCTTGCTGTGTTTACACTCGTATCGTCCACGTCGTGACCTAGAGCCAACAACCTAGTGGTCGCTGCCAGCAAAGGCCTTGTAGGCCTCGATATCCATGAGCTCGTCAAACTGCTTGGCACCCTCCTCGTCGACCTCGACCTTGGCGATCCAGCCGCCACCGGCGCTGTCGTCCTCGGGGACCTTGTTGATAGTGGAGGGCTTCTCCTCGAGGTTGTCGTTGGCCTGGGTGACGCGCAGGCGGATGGGGGCGTTGATGTCGCTGGCCGACTTGACCGACTCGACGGCGCCGACAGCGTCGCCTTGCTCAACCCACTCGCCGGCCTCGGGGAGTTCAACGTAGACGACGTCACCGAGTTGCTCGGCGGCGTACTCCGAGATTCCCACGAAGCCGTGCTTCTTGTCGGCCGAGAGATCGATCCACTCGTGGTCTTTGGTGTACCTGCGGGCAAGGCCTGGGAATTGATCAGCTACTGAAGCGTTGGACAGCTGCAATGCGACTCACTCAGCTTGGTGGTGGAGAAGGCACGGATAGACGAGCGGGCCAGAGGAGCAGCACGGGGGGCAAACGCCTTAGCTAGGGGCGCAGCGACACGCAAGGACCGCGCAATTGAGGCCATTGTGATTGTTCGGGTGTGGTAGTCGAGGGGATTGACGGGAGAGGAGGATTTGCCGAGAATGGTGATATCAGACAGTTCTCAACCAGGCCGCACGGCACTACGGAGGACATGGGCCGAGCCGGTGGGTTTTTCGGAGGGCGTGCCGGTGGTAGGAAGCTTAGTCATCTGAGCCGACGCCAGCCTTCTTTCTAGATCATGAGGATATGAAGGTCCTGTACGAGAGGACATGAGGGGATTTGTCCAATCAGAGGTTGGGCAATGGAGGGGTTAATATGAAGCTGCTGAAACCCTGATGCAGATGAAACAAGATCAAACCAAGGTCACAAGCTCATTATAACTTGTGATTCAACAGAGGCAGGGTCAGGGATGTCTGACTTGAGGATTAGATCTGTCAACAACACTGATGGTCCATGTCGGTTGCGTTGTCTTTGCATGACAGCTTGGATGATCAATAATAAATACAAATTTCCTGTTTCTGCCGAGCGTACGGGCCAGCCAGGTCGTTATATGAGCTCGTCCCGCTGACCAATTGACAAGAGGTTCGTCGTCGCACTGGCAAACAACAGACAATATCAAAACATTGGTTGCTGTTTACTCTTGGACAGAGTTGCAAAAGAGTGACGATTGTTTCTGCAATGCTGGATAACACCTAGATGACAGACTGGCCACGATAGACAGGCTAAGAATAGGGCACTCAGACATCTTGATGGTTCAGCTTGAGTTGCATCATTTGTATCCTCAGCCAGCCATTGCGTTGCGTCTCAGCCAACCATGCGTCTCGGACGCGCCCTGACGGTTTCTGTTAGCTCTGTAACGCGTCTCCCGAAACTAAACACCACTCCACCATCGCCATCATCAACACGGCATTTTGCGCGCATTGGGAAAGCTAGAGCAAACTCAAAGTCGATTGGAGGAGCACTTGAACTAGACGATTCGCTTCAAGAGATGTGGATATCGAAGAGGTTTTCCTCTACGAATTGGTTGTAATTTGAAAGCAGAGAAACCGCCATTTCGAGGCTTGATTGCTACTCTCTAGCAGCCCTGTGGCTTAACCCCGGTGCCTTGAAAATCCGTCCCGCCTCGGGGGGCTCAACCGCCGGCACGAGCCTCACCACCACCACCACTACCACTCTCCAACGTCAGCGACGAATAGCGACCTAACCCCCCCTTGTCGGTCCCTTTCCTTGTCTGCCAAACATCACCGAGATCGTCTCTACACGCGCCTCTTCAACCTCGTCCTTTTCCTCTTTTCCACCCTCTCTGCTACGCCTCTCGTCTTGTCCGCCGCTTTCTACCTAGACTCGTTGTCTCTCCCTCCGAGACCCTGTCTCACTAGAACCGCCACCACAACTTGGCTCTTTGCGCAGTGTAGCCCATCTCGAGCCTGTGGCTGTCGTTTCGAGTCCTCAGATCCAAACACGATCCATCGTGACTCGTGGGACCCCGGAGCCCCTCGCTTCCGCCACCGACAGCATACTCACGACCACTTAACGACGAGTGCCTGGGCCTCCAACTTACCTACTTCGCCGCTGCTACGCTACATACGCTACGTTACGAGTGCTGCTAGCTTCATGCCTTCGAACACCTGTTGATCACGTCTTCCTTTTCTTCTCTGTCTTTGCTTCTTGTTCAATTCTCCTTGTCCCCTCCAGGCGCCTCATCTCCTCCCGACCACGTTCTCTACCGACTTGTCTCGCTCGACTAGCGAATTCGACCACTCGCTCCTTTCGACCCCACACGCTCCTTCGGCTTGATCTCCATCCTCTACCCGCCTTAATCGTGCATCGATCTTGACCTCACCTCCACATTCAACCTGGACGACTTCACGATCCCCGCGGCCGCGGCCCACGTTCCCGACCCCATCGCTTCTCCTCCCGACTCTGCCGCTGTCGACATCATGGAGACGGAAGCGCCTCCTCCTCATGAGGTCCACGACGAGACTCTGGGCGGCGTCGACGGCTCCCCGCATATCCCTTCCAGCAACAGCAACGGCTTCCATCATCAGCAAAGCACATCACTCGACCAGGGCCTCGCCAACAGCCCTCGGCAAGAAGAGGACCCTTCTACCAGATACACCCCTCCCGTTCAATCTGCGCCGCCATTATCCCGTCCAGCTAGCGGCCTCTCAAACCCCGCACAGCAGGCCTACAATGACTATCGGCAAGGCGCAGCCGAGCCCTCGTCCAACGGTCGCAACCACGTCGTCATCAAGGTCGGCATGGTGGGCGATGCCCAGATTGGCAAGACGTCCCTGATGGTCAAATACGTCGAGGGCAGCTGGGACGAGGATTACATCCAGACCCTCGGCGTCAACTTCATGGAAAAGACCATATCCATCCGGAATACTGAAATCACCTTTTCAATCTGGGATCTCGGCGGTCAACGAGAGTTTGTCAACATGCTACCGCTCGTGTGTAACGACGCCGTCGCCATCCTGTTCATGTTCGACCTTACGCGCAAGAGCACCTTGAATAGCATCAAGGAGTGGTACCGCCAAGGACGAGGTTTCAACAAAACGGCCATTCCCATCCTCGTGGGCACAAAATACGATCATTTTGTCAACTTCCCTCCACAAGATCAAGAAGAGATTTCCAACCAGGTGCGTACGACCGAACCATGTAACTTTACTCGACTAATAGCAGCAGGCGAGGCGGTTTGCCAAGGCCATGAGGGCGGCATTGATCTTTTCAAGTACAAGTCACAGCATCAACGTCCAAAAGGTCAGTTTCCCTTGGCATGTATGAGACCTTCCACTCACATCTCCTAGATCTTCAAGATCGTTCTATCCAAGGCGTTTGATCTAAAATGCACGATTCCCGAAATCGAAAACGTTGGCGAGCCTCTTTTGCTATATCAGTCCGTATGATCCATGGACTGCTGAAGCTGTTGAGAACTCCCACCAGAGAATAAGAATATGGACGAGGTCTGGGACAAAAGGGCCATTTACAACCATGGGCTCATCGTGTTGAGAACCGAACAAACGATCACGACCTACACCACGCCACCGCGAGCTGACGACCCAGCTATCGCAGGATGCGCCGCCTGCAACGGCGCCTGACCGGCCGGCTTATCTGCAGTCAGCTAGGAGAAGAAATACCAAAAACTGCTTTGCCACTGTTTGACGCAAACGAATTTCCCTTTGTCTTTACACAATAACACCTGGATCGGCTTACTCCCCCTTGCTTTCTGCACTGGACTGTCTTACTACCTTAACAACAAGAGATAATCGGGAGAGGTCGGGATAACCTCTCGGGGATAGATAAATTCAGGGGTATCTTTTCTAGCGCGCTGGGGCTGCGCATCTACATTTGCACGCCTGAGGCTGGGTACATTTCAAGGCTGGGCTTTCGTCATGCTGTCCTGGGCGGGATTGTCGGGGATATACTAAAGAGACAGATGCGACCTAGTTAATCGTATTGTTTGCTGTACGACGTGGTGTATGCTACGATGAGACGAGGTATAATAGGACGAAGCGAATGAGTTTAAGCCGGTGCTCTGCGTGTCATGCTGAGTGAATTGACTTGGGAGAAAGGATCAGGTTGTTTCCAGGGGTATGAGTCTATTGTTGCTGTCTAACATTTTCGAACGTCCAGCTTTCTTACCGCCAACTGTCCAGGCCCTAAAGTTGCAAGCAACAACTCGCCTCGCAGCTGGTCAATCGTCTTTTCCTTTGCTTGCCACCGCATCCGCCCCTGTTGCCTCTCCCGTTTCCTTGTCCTCTCCTTGTCTTCTTTCTCGGTCAGATCCAGCGGGATATCCTCAAACTCACCCATGCTCAGGTCAGCTAAGAACCTATTTTTATTCGGCCTACTTGTAGCAGACTTGCTACCTGGGACAGACTTGAGCTCAAGCTTCTCCGTCTCCTTGACGTTGTGCTTTACTTGAGGGACGAGTATACGTGGTTCGGGCCTGGAAGCTTGTTCCACGCCAGGACGCTGTCTGGGAGCAAACGAGGGATGGTCGTACAGGGGCTTCTCAGGGTTCTTTTCCCGCGAGTAGACGCGCACACCGTTCTCCCAGATACTCACGACCTCGGCGAGCATG
This sequence comes from Fusarium cicatricum, assembly GCA_021730345.1. NCBI lineage: Eukaryota > Fungi > Ascomycota > Sordariomycetes > Hypocreales > Nectriaceae > Fusarium > Fusarium cicatricum. The sequence goes on along the minus strand of JAJODA010000694.1, from coordinate 11,524 downwards.
CCGCGCTTGTAGGACTCTGACTCATCCGGACAGGTGCCGTCAAAGGGGTGGCGCCAGGGGGCATCGGAGCTCATGATGAGAATGAGACCGGCAGTGACGAAGCAGACAAATATGGACCAGAGGATGAGAATTGGAACGGCTAGGAGGCAGCCAATGATGGTCCAGGGGATGAGGATGGAGAGGTTTCCGGTTAGGGGCGGTGCAGCGCTGTCTGTTAGAATGTTAGAGGGGATGGGGGCCATGGACTTACCAGTGTTGAATCTCTCGCCTGGAGAGATGTGATGCTCTATAGAATATGGCTGTTTCCGGAGAGTTGGTCGGGGAGAATTATATACTGCGGAGAGAGCCAAATTGAGACTTCGGTGTTCTGTAGAGGTGGCATTGTGTGCACTCTAGACAAGGCTTTGTTAAAAGAACAAAGGGGATCTAACCAGCAAGATCAATTCAGAACTTCACCTCGGGATCTTGTTCCATGGATTTGTTCAGTGGACGGTAGAACGAGAACATCCACAGCATGGTTCGGCGAGTCATGCTTTATTAGCTTAAATATACTGAGCACACCTTGGATCAACCAAGACCAGTGGTAACAGCAGTAGCAGTTCAACTGACCCAATCAACGCTAATGAATGGTTGGTGCTGCTATCCGAGGGCTTTATTACACAATAACTGTATTTCTGGGCAAATGAATACGCTTTTAGGTCAATGTCTTTCTTGGTGCCCTTGCAGTTCAGTTCCTCTCATAGCGGAATGTTCCTTGTTGCGATTCTGGTCACTCTCCCTTGTGCAAAGCGATACATCTCTCCAGCGACGTGAGGGTAAGTCGGAGTCTCAGCAGACTGGGAACCATAATTTACAACAGAGATCATTTTGACGGTATCCCATACTATATATGGCTTTGAGAAACAGGTGTGCTCTGGAAGCCCAGTTGCGGACTAACCTCTACAATTCGGCTTACACCAGGTAACATCACAGTATTATACACTAAGGTCCAAGATTCTGAGCAAACGTTTATATTGCTATTTTCTACTACTCTCTCTCTCTGTTCCTCTCTCTGTCTCTTTCTCAAGCATCCTGGCCTCGCCTCAGCTCAACTCCCTCCTCGACATCCCCCTTACGGGCCTTGCGGGCCCTGCGCGCCCTAACGAAGCGGGCAATCACGTACGTGAGAATGGGTACAGCGATGAATACGGCGACGCTGCAAACAATCGAAATTGTGACGGCCCTATCAGCCTTGGAGACGGAATGGTTTTCCCAAGGGGTGTCTTCCATGTCAACGGCCCGGCGAGATGGCGGCCACAGCAGCTGCTTGAGTGAGGGGGTGTAGGGATACTGAACCATTTTGTTAGCGAGATTGGGGTGAGTGTGGCTTGAATGCGGAACGAGGGGATTATTGCTCATCTGGTGATTCTTTGGGTGGTTCTTTTGGCAGTGATGCTGGTTTTGGTAGTGATGGGGGCGGTTTGCTGGTTTGGGTTATTGACTGATGAGTTTCTACTCGACGGGTACTTATAGTGAAATTATACGTGAGGTTGTTTGCATGTTCTACGCCTGATCACGGTGTCCTCTGCAGAACAGTGGACTGCATGTTTGTCTGTTTGTTCATGTTCAGAGGGGTACAAAGGATGGGCATTGTAGTGATCATCTTGAAAGATTAATGTGAAAGGACCCAGTTCCTGAACATACCTTCACGTGTTATCGCAAAAGTCAGCTCGACAATGAAATCTCAACTAGTACAAGCAGTGTCTGCTTTGTCTGTAAAATCTCGAGACCTCTGGTTTATATCGGACAGTTGCTCAGACTTGTAAGGGGACCAGGTCATGCCTAGTCTGGAAATGCACAGCATGCAGACAGGCCTGCTTCTCTCCAGCGGCTGTGATTATTAGGTCGAATGGTTGCTTTGGCTGTGATTCAGAGATATTCAACGACGATGAAGACCTGTAGCAACCAACACATCAACGTATAAAGTAGACTCTTCTGTCAAGGTCCAAGCATCATCATTATCAACCACATTCACTTCACATCATTATCTGTTGCAAACCCTACCTCAAGACAAAGCCATGGACTCTCAGCAATACAACCTCTACGTGGTCTCAGGCGTCGTCATCGCCTACTTGACGCTCCTCAGCTACATGCTCTGCATCTCCCTCTCCGCCCACCGCAAGCGAGTCGTGGTGCACATCCAGCAGCTCCCATCTTTTGCGCCAATCGACAAGGAGGATTTCCCGTGGGCGGACGTTGTCCATGAGAAGGGAGGCGACAAGGGACTCGACAAGGAACTTTACACAACGGCCATGAAGACGGCTGACGGGAGAGTCTTGGTCGCCAAGGGCACCGGGCGTCGTCTTCGCCTGCGATATCGAGGATAAGGGTCGACGGTGAAGGGCCTCGAAAGCAGTCATGCTATAGATCCGACAGCATAGCCAAATAATGGGCTCAGGAAGGCGAAACAGTCAACTGTGGTTGGACGATGGACCGGTGAAGCAAGGGGGAGTTCGAGAGGGCATGTCACGACCGAGTTGTTCTTGGGCTGCAGTGGTTAACAGGTTAAAGCAAGTCTATGCAAAACGTGTGCCAGAGCGTAAATGCGGAGAGAAAACGTGAGAAGCAATGAACCCGAATAGCCTACAGCCTGTTTCGACTGGGTTGTGCATACATTAGTTTACTGCCATCTCCTAGAGCCAAGAACCAAGGGCATCCCGTGGTTATATCAACCCGTCACCGGAAGCTTCGGAAACCTGTGGATCCCCTCCATCAGCATCCTCCAACCGTTCCCATTCCGTCCCTTGCCTCCCCCCAATTGCTAGATCTAATTCTGTCAAGTTGCATTCACACAATCCAGGATGCTCCCCCACACATTCTCTTGTCCTGGGCTAACTACCGGTAGTTGCATCTTGTTCCTGACGATCTGGGGAATGCTGGTGCATGTGGTGGAGCCACCCAGAGACGATCTCCAAGACAGAGATATAAGTCGTCTCAGCACCTGATATTGTCGTAGCAACACAATTCATCATAAAACCAAAGGAAATTCGTGTCTGAAATAGGAACTTGTTTGTCCCTTCGCCTTCAACAGGCATTTCATTTCTTCTCTAGCGTCTCTATGGTCTACTCCATCTATACCACTCACAGTATAATCCCGATTAGAGGCTCGAGCAAGAAAGTAGACAAAGAAAAAAAGATGACAAGGCCCATTGTGCTGTACTCCTTCAATCCCTTGTAGACAGATGCCAACCGTAATAACATAAAATATGTGTGAAAACACCGCAACGCCCCAATTCATCCATGTATCAAGAAAGTTCCAGCGCGCTAGACAATAAATAGGAAGCAAAGAACAAAAGAAGAACAGTCCAAGTGATTAAATGTGCAAAGTTCTGATCTCGAGGCGGCAGTCGACAAGTCCCTGGCGAGTGTAGCTGCGGCGCTGGTGCTGGCTATTTATGCTGATGTCTGTTGCCGACGGGGGGTATCTAATAGATGCTCCGAAAATCCGAAATCCGAAAGGACAATGACCAAAAAGACGGGTGACGTCGGCCGAACGGGGAAGGGTCGACGACGTGAATAGGAGGAGGATGTAATGGCGACAGGTGTTCAATGCTTCTTCTCCCTGTCGCCCCAGATGTGCGCGCCCAGAGGCTTGCTGACACCAAAGCCGACACCAACAGCGATACCGACAATGAGAAAGACTATCAGGACCTTTGCAATGATGCGGTTGCGTCGGCTCAAGTGGGCCATGCAGGTGCAGCGGTTCTTTGCCTTTTCAGCCTTGGCCTTTTGCTTCCATTGCTCCTTGCCTGGCCAGACCTGACAGTCCGTCTTGGTCTTGTGCATGCAGGAGTCTGTTGTGTGTGTGGGAACCATGGCCTCGATATCGGTGTCGAAAGGGTTGCCGAGCTTGTCTGAGCGTGGTGTCGAGGTTGTGCTGATACGGGGGGTGTCGTCGAGGGGAGAGGGGCAGGTGGTGGTGTTTGTAGAGAATGCGGCCTTTTCAGGGGCGCGCAGAGATGTGTCGAGGCTGGGGCCACTAGGGCGAGTGATTTTCTCGTAGTTTGACGGCATCGTGAGGTCAATTGATCTGTTGAGGAGAAGTGATGTCGCGTTTGAGGCGTGGAACCAAGTTCAAGCGACGATTGCTTGATCGAGGACTTGATCGCAGATTAATGCGATACAAGATGAAAGAGTTTAAAGAACAGCTATGTTGAGAAGAGTCAGTCTCGTCTCGGGTGACGCGGATAGTGGCGATAGCAGTGATTGATGGTATGGTATGGCTGGAGGAGGTCCCAACAGGACATGGAACGAGCCGCATGTACAACCAAGAGGCAGGGTATCACCAAAACGGGCAACGACTGGAACATACCTTTTGTATCGCTTTGTAAGAAGCACAATGTTCGAGAGAGTGACACTTTTGTTGGTGACGATAGTAAATGGTCGAGATGGTTGTCGCGAGGCCGCCGGTCAAGATCTCGATGTGAGGATAGGGGTGTTTAATGCGAAACAATGTCGGACAGTGAATGACGATCTCTCGAGACAAGTGGGAACAGAGTAGAGAAATAGAAAGAGAGAGAGAGAGAGAGAGAGAGAGAGACGAGAGATGAGAAAACTCTTGGTTTTCGGTCTTATTTGGTTGGGGTGGCGGAAGTCAAAGAAGAGCGATCCCGTAGTAGAAGAGGGAGGGAGATGCAGGTGAGGAACGGGCTAGACGTCTTTTGTGCTGGGTCTCAGAGAATGGGTCGTTTTGATGGTCGGTTCGCTCTAGTCCGGCCAGTGGTGGAACGGTGCAAAGATGGGTCAGGAGAAAGGTGAGAAGCTGAAGCCAGGAAGAAGAAACAAGGGATCAGGTGCTGTAGAGTAATGAAGAAGGAGCTCTTCTCTCTGCCTGTTGCTGTCGTTGTTCTTGCTATCCTCTCCTCACGAGAAGATTGGAGTTGATGAAAGGAGGAGAAGCGTTTCAAAGCGCCTTGTCCAGGGGAGATTGCGAGGGGAGGTATCCGTACAGTAGGTATGGAACAGTAACAACCGAAAAGACCCTTGACGACAAAACTGGCAGGGACCTGGGTTTTGAATAGAATGGAACCCAAGGGAGGATTGGAAGGACAAGCCACAGAGAAGATCAAAAGCCGATGAGCAACAAGAAGCTGGAGCCCAGCTGGAGAGCACGACGATCCATGGGAGCCCAGAGCAGTGCAGTTCCCGGGGTACTGGACTCAACTGGAAAAGACCCCCTAACTCTCATCATCCCCCAGTAAAACAAGGTCCCTAGGGCGCCCCCGAGGTGGAGCCGGCTCACCACGGACCTGGGAGGGCTGAGCCTGTGAGCCTATCTCGAGCCGCGCAGATGGACGCTTGGGCCCGAAGCGGGTGCGCTAAGGGGGGCCGGCTTGCCGTCTTTGAGCCTGGCGGGAACGCGCAGAAGCTAGCCTGGGGAGGGCCTGGATTTCCCTGGAAGCGTGCCCCCATCACCATCCACAACCCTCACAAGGGATCACCACGCGGTCTTGGCCTATGGCCTGGCACGGACGGCCCTTGCTGGCGGGCGAGACTGGGAAATGTCATGGTGGCACTCGACTTTGCTGTGGATATCGTCACCTTGTCCTGCTCTGCTGAACTCCCACAAATCCCTCTCTATGCAGCAAAAGTTAAAGATCCAGATCCAGCAAATCCCGCGTTTCTCTCTCTCTGGAACCTTTCCCCAACGGGAAGGCAGGTTCGCAAGGGTATTCAATATAAGAGATACTATGATATGCCCATGTGGCATGGCCGCATGCCTGCAGGGCCAAATCCACGAATCGTCGGCCACTGTGACACTGCTCCTCCTCTACTACGCGCAAGAAATGCCTTGTTTCCCCTCTTGAACGAATATGGCTCGAATAATCGAATTTGAATTGTGTGCTTTTGTGCTAGTTTGCGTGGCGGCCTGGGATATCTTCCCGATATCCGCCATGGCCATGGCTCCTTGAACGGGGCGCCACCGAGATGGCTCCATCCATCATTGCAACTGTCTTCAAGGGCCTGACTCGGCCGCACCATCTCGACGAGCTCCTCAAGCCTATCTAGGACATACCCGCTGCGACTATTGCCAAGAAGGAACCAGCCGTCTTGGCCAGTGGCCGACCAGCCGACGTCAGGGACAAGTCGTGCAGTGCAGTCTTGCTCTTGCGGGCTGTCGATATCAGGGTTGAAAAGCACGCGTGAATGGTCACGGATTACGGTTGTTTCTACGACGCTTCTAGTTGGGTGGCATAACTTATCCTGTTACTTGCGACATGTCAACTCATACTCTCCGTCGCAAGCCATCAGGAATCTGGAATGGGGACCTGACTATCGGTGTTGACGATGTAAGGTACGCAAACCTCACGAGTCAGAATCCAGGTCCAGGAACAAGGTACGGAGAGATAAAAGGTTCATGGCTTCATGGCTTCATCAACGGGAGTGAACCGCCACTCAATTCCAGTCGTCTCATGGATCTGAATCCAAGTGGATGCCCTAGCAATTGGATCAAGCTCAACCTTTGAAGTGACGGAAACTCTCATGGGCATTTGACAGCTTGGTCTGCCGCCACCGATGCAACACGGCTTTGCCTGTTTGACATGAATTCCATCGTCAACTCAAACTCCCTCACAGTCTGTTGGTTACGAGCACCATCTCCACGCACTGCAACACCTCCGCGCGTCGTCGCAATGCATGGACCTCTTTGCGCGCTTTTGTGCGTTTCAATCCCGGGGCGCAGCATCCACTCGAGACTCGGTTAGCATCCATTAGAGACCTTCAGTACGAGAGCTCTTGTTGTATCCTCAGTATGGCCCAATGGAGCCTGCCAACGCCCAACATCAAGGGAACGCCCCGTATGTGGGCGATTGCATCATGTCCTCGTATGGCGTAAAGAGCTTTGGCGTATCACGACGGTGCATTTGAGGCATTATGGTCGCTTCCATTAATGCTCGTGGGCTATTGATTGTGACTTGCACATTCGCTTTTGGTTGAGACAGCGTGGGGATAAAGAAATTGGGGGTAATCTCCCCTGTGGACGTCCTCTCTCTACCGACCATCACGTTCTTGAATTCAGATCTTCATTATGCAAATCACACATTGACAGACGAGAGAGGGCGCTCCACAAGGTTTACGGCATCCTCCGGGGCATACCCTCTCAATCTCACAACTTGCTGGCGGATAAGTGCCTGAGAGAGGGGAAGAAGGTCATTCTTGGCGACGGATAAAGGCCAAGAAAGAGAGTTTGGTGATTCGGCGACGGCGACGGGGGTCTAGAATGGGAGAGGCACTAATGCAGGGTCCCTAGCACTCGCAGCATCGGCATCGAACGGTCGAGACTGGCAAGCTTCAGCGGGCATATGGTGGCGAAGCGACAACGGGGCAAGCTGTCTAGCTGTCAATCGAGATGCTAGGTATGTGCTATGCTAACAAGTTTCCCAGACGTCAAGATCGAGATCAAACAATGCCAGTCGCGGACCATTTCTACACCCAGGTCTGAGCTTAACCATCGCTTTGTGGCGGATAGAGAAGCTTCCGTGGCTTCTGTCAAGGAACGGGCGTCTGTTTCAGGAACAGCTCCATCGTTCAGCTTCCAAGGTTCGGCTGACTTCGCCGACGGAGATGACGACGGGTGAACAAGGTTAAGGCCGATGGCTCAAGATTCCTTCCCTCTACCCGTCTGCGAAGGCGCTTGGATCGAGTTGCTGCATCGTGCCGGGTTTGTGCTACGTGATCTGACTCTATGGTTCTCGACAGAGGCTCTTTGCAACCCAGACCGCACCAAGGGTGACATGTCTTGTCTGCGTCATCCGGCGAGGCTGAGTATGGGCTTATTGACTGCTGTGATACATGAGACGGGTGTTGGAACAGAGCTGAGTCTCGGGTTAAGTGATGCTGTTCGCGAGTGTCGTCAATGTCTTGAATAGGGTCCCAGCTACATGAGATCTCTGCTGTTATATTCCCATGGTCAGGATGAGAGACTCGACCTAGTGATGGTTGACAATCGTGATGAACCTGAGAGGAAGTCCCGTGATATTCACAAAGACACAAAACAAGGTGAAATGCGTCTTTATTCTAATCCTTATGCTCTTCTTGTAGTGGTGGTTCGTCTGCTGGGCTCCTGCTGGTGGTTTACTTTAGGTATTGTGCTTGCCGTGATGCCTTCAGCTGATGCACTACACTCCTTCCTTCCAGTACTCAGCGCTTTCCACGTACAGATTTATACCTTATCTCTCTTCTTCTCCCATTCTCCTTGGTCCTTCACACTTCTCTTCGGCATCTTTTTGGCTGCACAGCATAACATTCGCTTCATCTCCGTCATTCACCTGCACATCTCCATCATCACTTCATCATTCTTTCGCCGTCAAAATGGCCGGCGCTGACCATGGCCGACGAGATCTAGGGCGATCCGCTCGCGCCGCTCGCGAGTCTTCAATCAGCACGGAGAAACCATTCAATGGCTGGATGTACCATGAGAACTCGCCCCCCGGCGACGTCCTCCTAGAGGCTGTCTGCTGTCCATGCATCGTTTACGGACGCACAGAAGTTCGCTTCAAGAACGCTCGAGACCGCCGCAAAGGCAGGGACGTCACTGAACGTCCAGCATACTCGACCACATCGCCTCCCACTTATCCCATGATGTCGTCGGGATGTGTAGAATACGCCGCTTGTTTGCCAGGTCAGTGTCACACATCCTTTTGTTAGGCCAGGCAGTAACCCAGTACAGGTTTCGGTTACTTTATTGCCGAACTGCGAAAGGGAGTTCGTAACCTTTACGGCATCCAGGAACCCGAAGACAAGGATTTCTGCGAGGGTTGTTGTCGTCCTAGCCGAACTCTCATCCAGATCGAAAACGAAATCATCCTTCGAGAGGCGGCGTTTCGAAGGGGCAGCGGGAGCTCTGCCACCACTGGGTACACTTCCATCCCTCCCATGACGCCCATAACTTCGAGTTCGTCCTCGAGAACCACAAGCAAGTCGACTACTCCGGCAACGGAGTGCGAAGAGCCCCTACCCAGCATCCCGGAGGATTGTTGCGAGAGTTCATCTCCCTCAAGTCGCGCAAGCAGGGAACGTGAGAGGTCAATTGCCCGGGACATGATGGCGCCCACCGACGCGACCCTCGTCCACAACCACGAACTCTACCAGGACCCCAGAGGGCCAGCCGTGTACAAGAGCAGCGCAAACCACAGGCTTCATGATGATCCAGCAGCGCCGGTCCCGCCGGTCTATCCTTCTGCCATACATCTTCTGAGGGACGATACAAAAGCGCCAGCCAGCCCGCCTGCAGTCCACAGACCTCATGATCTCTTCCATGATGCTAAGGAATCTCACACCATCCGACCGACCAATGTTCATGGAGTTGAACAGGATCCAGTCGAGACATTTCGTCCCCAAAGAGCCTTGGACAGCCCAGGACACTCCAGCCAGCAGGAACAAAGGGCTCCAGTAGCACACCCAGTCTCGGCGTCTCATCAACTGCACCATGACCTGATGAATCCCCCCGCTAGAAGGTCGCCCCGTCCGCATACACTCGAAGCGGACGAGGCCGTGACGAGCAGGCCAGCGAGCCGTGAGCCGCACCACATCCACGAGGACAATTGAAGTACTTTGGGCATGAATGTCAACCCGAGTCATGAAGAGACGGACCAGGCCGGCAGAGGAGTATGACGCCGAGTGGCCCGGCCTTGATGGGGTTGTGGTGGAGCGGCATCAATACAAGGAGACGATATGGCGATTATACCTGAAAGACACACGCCAGTATCATTATCTCTCCATAGACCATAGAACCATTGGTTCAACAGAGGTATTTCGACCAAGATGACACAAGGTGCTCGCAGTGCTGCGGCCAATGTCTTGTTTCAAGCTGTGACAGTAACTCAACCATCAACGCAGGAGCTGAAGGCTTCTCAGTTGCCGGATGGAGTCGACAAGCTGATCGATCAACCTGTGGCCGAGTCCGTCACTCGACGGATCTTCTGACGCCGGAATGCAATGGGCTGAAGAGGAGCTGCCTCGGCCAGTGCTTAGACGAGTCGGTGACTTGTAACGACGGCTGTTGGGCCAGAACGAGGCAACCCGAGCTATTGATCGACTTTTGCCTCCTGATGGCCGCAGAATGGAGAAACAGCCTGGCAATTTTGTGGCGATGCCCTTACCCTTATCTGCAGCCAGGTGGCCGGTAAAGCGCGTTGATGACGGCCAACGGTGACGAGGCAAAGCGGCCCGACCGGTCTCATAGTCTTATGCAAAAAGTGAGAGGCCTAGATCTCCGTGCGGATCAAAGTTCATGGACCAGTCCGGAAGAAAAAGTTGGCCGGTGGTCAAGTGATGCAGAGTCCCATCCCCAGCCTCCGGGCTGCAGATTCGATGAGGACATTAGCCAAAGCCGGCGTCACACCTACAAACTATCAGAGAGGGGGTAATTAATGTAGCGCACGGATGCGACACGGACACGTTTCGCGGGCACGACAAGAGGACGCGATGAGGGTTATTTTGGGAGAAGGACGCGGGTGGTCCGGCCTGTTTATAGAAACAGGATGCTGGCCTGGGGGTATATGTGGACGTGTATTTGCCTCTTGGCCGGTGGAGGACGGGTCGTGGGCGATTTATGTCTGGGCTGGCCTGTCTAGTTGGCTGCTGTGGATTAGCTTGCAAGATGGAGCCAATTGCAGCGGTGATGCTGTTATTGAGTGATGAGTTTGCAATGAGAATGAGGCCGCATTAAACGCGACCCAGACATGCTATACGGGGTCACTGAGACGGTCTCGGGTGGTCTCGAGCAACAGCAGATGACGAAGCTGAGTGATGAAAAGTAAGATTTCACGATTAATTATCACAGAATCAGTAAAGACAAAAAAGAATAATATAAAAAAAGTCAAGACCAAGAAGAATGCCCACAGTACAGTACTCTTTGGAGGCATCGCTGGTGACATCAGATGGTGTTGAGAACCCGTTTCAACACCTGCAAGACGGCTCCCTGCATCACCGCTGGAACGGCCTGAACGCGTCCGTCTGCGGTCCGCCGTAGAACGGAACGTAAGGTAAACCTTGGTCGGGTGGGCGCATCGAGTGCTGCAACGCGCCCGCGTCAAGGCCCGGCCGTGGAGCGTGGTGATGCCCGGACCACAGGCCGCCGGATACAGTGAGATCACCACTTTGTGTCCCTCCCTTGCATTGGCGCCCACTGAAGAAGCCGGCAGCTGGACGCGACGATTGGCTGCGCCATGGCGAGAAACTGGGTTGAGGCTTGTGGAGCTCCCGGCCGCGTCCCGCAAGGCCAGGGCCGAGGACGAATGACGGGGCGCCAGGTGAGCCTTGGGGAGATGCAAGCCTGGAAGCCCTGGAGCGGTGACACGGACGGGGATTGGCAACGCGTTGAGAGGTCCACGGGTGCGACGGGTTGATTGGGTGGACAGGGGAGGGGAAACGCCTGAGGCATCAGGTTTTCTTGGTGATTGGGCGCTATCCTCCTGTGTCATCACCAGATTCTCTCACTCACTCACTCATTCACTGTCCGACAGTCGGACAGTGAATGAGTGAG
>JAJODA010000693.1:0-55822 GCA_021730345.1 Fusarium cicatricum | reverse complement strand
CTCAGCAGCCTACTGAGATGGCCCTGCCTCCGCATGTGAGCCCCATGGACGCTGCCGATGAGCAGTGCAAGGACCCTCAGGATTACTTCTTTACGACACTCACTAAGCGACCACCGATGCCGCGATCACGCTGGTCAGAGTCCACCATCCAGACCCTGGACCAATTCGCCGAGGACGAGCAGGACGAGGACTCTGACGAGGTTACCCAGTCGGAGGATTCAGAGGACGACCACGAAGATGACGCCTCAGTCCTCGAGATGCGTCGACTATCACGACACAGCTCGGCACTACAACCCATCTCTATCAACACCGCCTACGCCTCTCGCCCTGGTCTCGCCCCCAAGCGTCCGCCCATGCGCTCCCTCGACAGCGTCGACAACTTTATCCGTCGCGGCGGGTGGAAGCGTCGTGGCATTGTCTTTCGCCAGGAGGACATGGACAGCCAGCGATGCGAGCCGGACCGCGCAAGCTACTAAGCACATTTATACTCGACACCTACTACTCTCACCATCTCTTATGCCTTATGATTTCTTCGATACCCATTTTCATTCTTCGTTCCTCATACACTACTACTCCTGCTTCGTCTCTTTCGTTGAATGCGTGGGCCACACACGGGAAGAATGATATCTCTTGGATTTTCTGGGTCTTTTTTTTACTACTTTTGGTTGTTCGGTTTTATATCCCCCCTTCCCATATCTGGGCTTGGTCTTTCTCCTTTTTTACACGGCTTGGAGTTTTATAAATGACGATCTGGCCCGCGAGCCTTGGGATTCTTTTGGGATAGCAAAAAAGCGAATTCTTTTTTTGGGAGGTCATGTCTTGATGGATTTACGGCTGCAAACCGGTTTTACAACCTTACACACACACTCTTCTAACCACTACTACGACTACCACTACTCATCCCCGATCTTGGGCGGCATTCTCTTTTCACCGATTTTTACATAGGGCATCTTTTAATGAGCCACAATAACATTTTTTTGCCGTCTACATACCCTTTCAGCTCCTTTCAGTGATTGTACATGCCATGGTCGGATTTGATGCCCTAACTAGCCTCACTTCCACTAACACGAAGCTGCATAGTTGCAGAGTGTCAGCAAGTTGACATTCAGCCTCATCCGATGCCCCGGAAAAAGCCCAGCACACGAAAAATAAATTAATTATAATTGGATCCAAGGTTATTGAAAGCCGAGTGTTTCGACCAACTAGTTCCCCCATCCTTTCCGCCCTTGTCGTTTTTCCCCTCTTCACTCTTGGTGGGCGGCCGCCCCGAAGCCCGGACCCCGTTGCGGCCGGAGCTGAGCGTCCACATCACCATCATCATCACAGCTAGTCTCAACGGCCCTGATCCCTGCCTTGGTAATTTTTCCCAACGGGGTTTTAGGCTGCGTGTATCCATCCGTAAAGGAAAAACCGTTCATTACCAGAATCATGGCACTGGGAAATTTGACGTGAGTCACCCTTCTTTACCCGAGCAACGGATTCGGGGCTCAAGCGATTACTGCCTGACACCACTGCCTACTTTAGGTTGACGAAGGCTTCGCATCTTGGACCCTGGTCTGGAGAGTCGCATCCGGGGTCATCGGTCATTCGCCTGGAGGCCGAAAGTGCCGTTGCTTTTTAAAGTTGATGGCCTCGTAACAGCGCCCGCGTGAACCCCAATGCCCGAAGCAGAGGACACCCCTTGTGACTTGATCACGGATACAGGTCTTCCTTGTTCTTCGTCTTGTTCTTTGTCGCTTCAAGACCCCCCCTGGTAGATCCACGTGTGGTTTCCCAAATAAGCGGCTGGAAGTCAGGGGGAGTCGAATTACTGTAGAATCAGGAATGATGACTTGGAATGTGGCAAACGTGGTTTGTTCCTGTTTCAATATCGAGATCTGCAGGCGCTGATGAGGCCCTGTTTCAGTCCCTTCATTTTTTTTTAATCGTAATAATAGAGACATTCAATCGTTTGGATGTCGTCAACCCGTCTTGTGTGCGTTTCTACGGTTATGGTAGATCCCGAGCGGTCCAAGACGTCAGTGTGCGGATGGACATGTTTCAACACGCGGAATCGTGGGGGATGCGTCACTTGTAAAGGAGGATGAAGAATGATGGAAGGGATGCATGCAACCTGGAGATGTCTGCCGGTTGTGCTGGTATCTGCAAGTATCTGTTGTACTGCAAGTATCAGCTGTAGTGCAAGCATCTGCTGAAGAAGCTATAAAAGCCTGGCCCCTATATGCGACCTTGACCTTGGAAGCTGCGAAATTCGTCATGTCATTCGAGCCAATCGCAACGCCGCCCCTGGCTCTGGCACCAGATCTAGAGGACGGAGCTGTCGGCAGCCGTGGGCCTACTGCAGCGCCCGAGCGCTTAGTCGGCCATGATGGTCTTTGTTCCATTCCTTCCTGGGCTTCTTTGGAAACTTGAAACGTTGATTGGGCGTGGATGACGTTGGAGTCGCAGAGCCGCAAAGACACACACGGTGGAGCAGTTGAAACGGCCATTGAGAGTTACTTTTGTGGGGTGTAGATAATGGTTCGAGATACAGTACGCAGATGGTCAGTGCAGGTTCTAGAAGAAACATTATGACAGCTTTCAAGCTGACACGTATGTACAACCAACAACATTATTTATCTGAAACGTTTTTATGCATCTTTAGTTATGCTTCCAACTTCTAGAGACGTGAAACTTGGTCGAAAGTCACTAGACACAGCAATGTTGGTCATGTTGGTCTGGCAAGGCACTTACACGAGCCAAGACCAGGAAGAAATTGCTTTTTAACGCCAAGCGATGAGAATTTTCTGAGCCCACTCGGACACTTTTTCATGATATCTTGTTCCTTGCTTATTGGGTTTCTTGTGCTGAAGCACTCCATGCGCTGTCATGGACTTTGTCTAGCCGAGTAAAGCACACCCGAGCTTCGATGCCACCAACAAGCACGAGTCCAACGGTAGGCCAAGGTAAGGCAAGTGATTACTTCCCAGATATTGTCTTATTGAGGCAGTAATCAGCTCGTTCAAATCACTTGTTTACCCTGGACTACATCAGTGTCTTTCATGTCCTCCCTATGGCAAACCTCAGTTGCTTACCAATGCTCGTTCACACCTTGAAGCAACCGAAGACCTGGACACTTTGATGTAAAAAGATGGGTCTGAATGAAACTGATCTTACAGGCCAAATCAGACGTTTTTGAAGCATTTATGTTCTGTAGCACGAGTGTTGGACGGTCGTCTCGTGACCGATCGCCAGTGCTAACCCTATCCCCTATCCCGTCGATCTAGCCACCACCAAGACACTGCTCTTTTGTAAAACCAGCATCTCAGCTATGCCAGTACTCGACGCCCGCCTAGACGTCACCCTTTGATCTGATAAGCACTAGAGGATGTAATATCCATATTTTCCGCAATGTTTGTTTTGGTATGAGGTGCCTGTTGTACAAAGGCAGAAGAGAGCCCGGGCGAGGCAGGCAACGACCTGCAACAACTCCAAAAGAGCTGAATGCATCGTCCCTTTCATGTAGCCTATCAGAAAACGTCCAGCTGTAAAGCCACAGCTGGGCGCAACGTCCTTTCGTTAGGCCAATGAGAGCAAAGGAACAATGCAGGCATTAGGGCGGGCGCAGCCTGATTCCGAGAAGGGCTCGTAGATAAGTATAAGAAGCGGAAGCAAACACAATACTCCGATGGGAGCAGCTCAAATCTTCACTCTCTTCTCTGCGGGTTCGCCATGTCGTCCAACTCAGCTTCCCTGGTTCTAATGCCCAAGCAGTGGGCAAAGCCAGACGAGTGGGCCAAGCATCGAAACACTATCACAACGCTCCATCTCCGCGAGAACAAGTCCGTCAAGGCGATCAAAGAGTACATGGCCCAAAGACATCAGTTTCACGCCAAGTAAGTTTAATAAAACGCTACATAGCCTGTCTTGTACTGACCTGGCTCAGTGAAAGAATGTTCAAGTTCCGCATCAAAGGGTGGAAACTCGACAAGAGCCTTCGCGAAGACGAGGTCGTAGCCATGGCACGTGTCTCAGCTCGCCGCAAGGTCGAAGGCACTGGCACCGAGTTCTGGAGACATGGCCGGCTGTTGAATCCGGCAAAGTTGGAACGCTACCTCCGAGATCATCCCAGCCTCATCCCAAGTATCAGACAGCACGCCATTGAGGACTTGGCTTTCAGGCATCGGATTGAGTCATTGCTACCAAGACACATCGTCGCTCTCGAACCTCCGGCCCCTATATTCTTCAATGAAGCCTTTCACGACAAGGAAAGGCTACTCGTATTGATGAACGGTTATTGTAATGCACTGGGGAGCGACGCACTGTGGAAGCCCCGTGTACGCTTGACTGAGAATGCCCTAAATCTCAACGATCTAGTTGAATTTATCCGACCCAACCCTTCCAACAGCAATGTGCATTCTATTGACATTGAGCATGTCAAGAAGCAGTTGCAACAAAGGTCTGTAACGATAGGACGTGACATCAAGTCGGACGAAGCGGGGGTTGCCACAAGGGTCCTGACCACCTTCGTCCAGGTTAAACGACATCTTAAGCTACCTGAGATGGCATGGCTGTGGCTTTGTCACGCTCGAGACCTTTGCGTAGCGAGTAAAGGTGCCGCCCATCCTCTGACCATTCTCTGTTCTATGTTATCCGCCCGAGAAAGATATGGAATCACGCTAATGGAATCATTGGACCTGGTCCGCCCGATCATGTTACTCATTGCGGGCATGATACATCAGAGTTTTCTGCGCGTTATCTCAGAGTTGCAACGAGAAAGCATGTTGACACAGGAAAGCATGTTGGCTGATATTTTTGCCCCATCCCGATTTTTTTTTACAATCGGGATGTCGCTTTTATGCCTTTTTGAAGATCTTGCATCTATGTTGACTTGATCGTTACAGAATGAGTTGGTCTGTCGAGGATTTGGTATCAGCTTGTGAACTACCCAGGCTCTATATAGATTGCGTTTAGCTAATGTCATGCTGAAAGACGTTGAGAGCATAACACATCAAAACATGATATCGAATATCCAATAATTATCCCAAAAGCTACTCGTGAAACATTGCAAGCGAGAAGCCTACCACGTCCTACGCTGGTAGTATGCCGGCTCGTCTGCCTGTGCCAACCTCTGCAATTCCTGCTTAATCATCTTCCTCCTCTTTGCCTTGCTAACAGGCTTATGGTTCTTCACTGGAGCCTCAACATGCCCCTTGGGAGCCGACATCTTTTCGATAACCTTGCCCTGGAGTTGCTTGACGATCTCAATGTTCCTCTGCAACGCGGCGTCGCTCTCGTCTGACCCTTGAGCCTCGGGCATCGTCTCCTTGACCTCGATTAGAAGACGCTGCCGCCTCGACTCTATATCGGCCTCGGTATCTATGTCGACGACAGATCCATCTTCGAGCTCTCTCGTACGCGTCTTGAACTTTTCAGGGAGGTAGACTTTTGTCGACGGGCGGACGGGTTTTGGCTTGATGGCTATGCGAAGGTCGCGGAGGGTTCGTTGCTGGATGACATAGCCGCTGATAAAGAGAGCAAAAGTACAAAGAGTCACTAGAGAAGAGTGTCTTGTTAGTATATGCCACGCTTGGAATGCGGAGAGTTGGAAATGCGACTTACCAACCAAGCAGGACGCGATGATCTGTACCTGGGACGAGGTGAGAAGTAATTTAGCCATCTCGAGAGATACACAATAACGAGAAGAGCATGTACAGCGATAAATCCAAAAATATGAGAGTAATGTAAACGTCGAAACTCGTCTTCGAAACTTGGTCGTCGTCATCGTGGAGCGAGAGTTGTAAGTGGACTATTTACTCTGCTGCTCTGTTGACACAGCAACCGTCTTATCAGTTCTTATCGCGCCCAAGCTCCCAAGTGCTCCAACTTTTTCAACACCAAGCTCCGATCAAGTCCCCGCCATCACCAACCTCACGTCGTCGTCATTTTCACCGCCGCAGTCACCGACCATGAGCAGAAACAAAGATACCGTGCCTGCCGATGCGCGGCGCTTCCTCGATGAGCGCGGCTCCAATGTCTCGGTCGCGCCAAATGGCCTCAACCCCGCGACAATCATGGAAAAGGCCGTCAAGGATCGCATCGTCGACTCGTACTTTTACAAGGAACAATGCTTTGCGCTCAACGAAGCCGACATTGTCGATCGCGTCGTTGAACACGTGTCTTTCATCGGCGGTACCTACGGCGTCACGCAAAAGCCGAGCCCTTTCCTGTGCCTTGCATTCAAGCTTCTCGAGCTCACGCCCAACGACGCGATCCTACAAGAGTACCTCAAGTACGGCGGCGACGAGTTCAAGTACCTGCGCGCTCTGGCCTGCTTCTACTTTCGGCTCACGCGCCAGGCCAAGGACGTGTACGAGATGCTGGAGCCGTATCTCGAGGACCGGCGCAAGCTGAGGCGGAGGGGGAGGGCTGGTGTGACGTTGACGTACATGGATGATTTCGTGGATGAGCTGTTGACAAAGGATCGCGTGTGCGGTACGAGTCTGTGGAAGATGCCCAAGAGGGAGATCCTCGAAGACTTGGAGATTCTGGAGCCGCGGGTCAGTCCTCTTGGTGACCTGGAAGATCTCTTGGAGGAGGAGGAGGATGCAGCGGAGAACGAGAACGGTACAAGGGAGGAGTCTGGAGAGGTGTCGGATCGGGATGAGATGGATGTTGATCGAGAAGAGAGGCGGAGGAGTCCAAGCCGGAGTCGGAGTAGGAGCCGGAGTAGGAGCCGTTCGCCTTGAACAGGACGATGACGACGAAGCACATCAGAACAAATTCGATACTCAAGAACTACCGGGAGGACGGAAAGCCAACACTACACCCTATACGGAGAAATGCGGCGCCGCGAACCATTAGCTTTGGGGATATGGCTTCATGGGCTCAACCTTGCAGCATTTCGCATCTAGCAAGAAGCCTCCGACGTCGCTGCACTCTCGAATTGACCAAACAAGGCATATTCAGTTCAAGAGAAGGGTTGGATTCTTTAACACGACCAGAGCGCTGTCGAGTTTACGAATCGCTTGACACAATAGGGAGTAAGCCGTATTGTGTTGAAATAACAGACTCGAAGCGGAAGCTGATAGAAGCATCCAGTTACAATGGAATCAGTCTGATGATATGTTCTTAGCACATACAACAGCGTTGACCTCTTGTCGCTGCTAGACTTATATACTGTAATATCTCCATGCAGCCGCTTTCCAATTCTACGGAAGCACTCTTGTTGAAAATTTCTAATACCCTGGGTCTTAAGAATTAATCGAACGTCGCTATTAATTTCTCGCCTCATACGAGCTAGGACAATTTTAATTCCAAAAGCACCTGGCTTGTAGCATCATGCGATAGCATCCACAGATGACTCCACCATTCAGAATCAATACCTTACAGAACAAACTACGAGCCCAGTAACATCAGCTACAGCCCTCAATTTGACTAGCTGAAGATATAAGGTACCTAGAACGGTCGGAATATACCAATGGCTTACTTTGTTTTTCAAGGGAACGAGGTTTCGCGTTTTTAGAATTGTGCACATCCTTATTGGCAGGCTTACCGTAAGATCGAATTTGTTTCAAGACAATACTCCTCTTCACCCTTTCACAACCATGCCATGAGGCTGATTAATACAAAAACCCTCAAACTACAGGAATTCCTGAGCAAAGTCCCCGAGTACGCGATACTCTCACACACCTGGGGCAGCCATGAGGTAACCTTGCAAGAGTACCAAAATCGACATGTACGACACGACAGCAGTGGATTTGCAAAGATAGTCGCTGCGTGCCGTCAAGCCCGCAGCCAAGGGCTCGACTGGGCATGGGTTGATACATGCTGTATCGACAAGACCAGCAGCTCCGAGCTGGGAGAGGCCATCAACTCCATGTACAGATGGTATCAGGATGCTGCTGTCTGCTACGCGTTTCTCGAAGATGTATCTGGGAGCCATCTTAACTATGCAGACCAGTCCATCTCATCAAGTCCTATAGCTCAGGCCACAACGACGGGGGTTGGCTTGACAAACAGTCGGTGGTTCACGCGTGGATGGACCCTTCAGGAGTTGATCGCGCCGCGTCACGTCGAGTTCTACGATAGAGGATGGAACTTTATCGGAGAGAAACAGAACATGGTACCGGAACTACGCACCATAACAGGAATCGACACTTTAGTTATTCAAGGTGGTCCTCTGGAACAAGTCAGCATAGCCAAGAGGATGAGTTGGGTAGCGCATAGAGAGACAACACGCACAGAGGATATGGCCTACTCGCTGCTCGGTATTTTTGGAGTCAACATGCCTTTACTCTATGGAGAAGGGTCTAAAGCGTTCTTGCGGCTACAAGAACAGATCCTCAGGCAGTCGGACGATCACACGCTGTTTGCATGGCGCGCGGCTCCCTCAAAGGGCAGCAAAGAAGAGGTGCGAGGACTATTTGCTTCTGAACCCAAGGAGTTTCGAAACTTCTTTGACGGGGTTGAACAGCGGGATTCAAGCCTCCAAGAGCCCCATCGTGCAAAAGACCACCTTGTACGGCTCTGGGACCCCGAATTACCACGGGATCCAATGACCCTGAAGAACAGAGGCATCAGAATTACGGGCCAGATCCAGGATCTAAGACCAAACTTTGAGCGGCACGATACTTTGATCTTACTTCTCAACTGCTGTTTTGGCGGCAACCCAGGCCGAACAGCGGGTATATACCTCCGTCGTCAGGATGAGAACCGATACGCGCATATTCGACCGGATGAACTGGCCAGCGTGGAACCCTTAGGCGGACACATCTCCCGACTTACTCTGTATGGTCTTCGTCATACAGACCAAGTGCGAGGACATCACTACGACCAGCCGTGGACCTCGTCGTACAAGATCCGGCGTGAGCTGGGAGAACTTGAGCACTCAAAGTTTGAGGACGCGCAGGCCACCAAGAGTCGCTACGAGCACGCGTTTTACATCAGAGCGGATGACCTCAAGCCGTGGACGGTGTTTGGCCGTTATGTACTCCATGGTGTACTGATGGCAGACTCAAAGGGGATGCTTCGCTTCTTTCGCTTTCATCCCGAGACTTCGTACCCGGATATGGTGCTCAAGACATACCCTGGCTTTCACGTTGTTCTACTGTACAAGGCCCGCAGCAGCTCGGATCTGATTCTGGTCGTCCTGGGAAGAGGAGCCTCTGATGACCAGCATTGGGTGACGGCGACGTATCTAGCAGGCAACCAGCTCGGGGAGAATAGCTCGAAACTCCTCGATACCGTGGGGGCACTGACAGAGACGATGGCGACTTCAAAGGGGGTTTCGTGTCGTGTGATGGATGATGAGCTCAGACTATGGTTATCCTTGACCCCGAGGATGGTTGAGGGTATTCCAATGTCTGAGCTTCAGATCGCGGGACCTTGGCCGACTAACATCCCACGCTCCATCATTGGACTGATAAAGCCTAGTGGTTTGGCCAAGGGAATTGCCTGGATAGTGGCGACTGGGGTTCTCATCCTTGGGGGCATCGAGAGCTTTGATCCAAACGCGATACCTCATCCGTGGTTTAGCGACGTTGCAAAGGAGAAACTGAGCTATAGGTAAATTTCAGATTGCATCTTTAGATGGACCATATAGTTTATCGCCAGAACACCAACATAGGGGGAGAGTGCTCGTAACGTATACAAAACAAGGCATGCTCTTGTTACATCTACACCATCTAGGTATACCTACTATACAAATCATCAATCATGGCTTATAGAGTTACACAGCACCCACTCATGCACCCATAGCTTGCTTCAACTTTTCCGCCAGCAGCAGAACCCTCTGATCATCCCAATACTGCCCAATCACCTGCAGCCCAGCCGGGAACCGACTGCCCTCCACAGCTGCGGGAACGCTCACGGCCGGCAGTCCGGCCAAGCTCGCAGGGACAGTAAATACGTCGTTCATGTACACATCCACGCTACTCTGGCCCTCGAGCTCGTCCAGCCGCGGCGGAAACGTCGGCGCCGTAGGGCACAGGATAAAATCCACCTGGAGCGGACCGCGCTTGTCCTCCATGCCCGTCGCCTCGGCCATGTCGCTGAGGTCGAACTGGGCGGGCTCGTAGAGCGGGTTGTCAAGCCTGAAGACGCGGTCAAAGTCCTGCTGTACCGTGCGCCGTACCCTTTGCGCTTGAATAAAGTAGTTGTCCATGGCTTCTGAGCTGAGGCTGTATGTGCCGAGGAGGATACGTCGCTTGACTTCCTCGCCGAAGCCCTCACCACGGGTATCGGAGTAGAGTGTCTCGCCGACGGCGTCACTACCCTCGCCACGTTTACCGTATCGGACACCATCGTATTTCGCGAGATTGGATGAAGCCTCGGCTGGGGCGAGAACATAGTAGGCGCATAGAGCCTCTTTGGTGGAGGGGAGAGAGATGGGGACCAGAGTTGCGCCCTGGGCTTCGAGGGCAGAAGCGGCGGCGATCCACGCGGCGTGGATAGAGGGATCGAGTTCGGAGATGTTGTACTCGAGAGGGATACCAATATTTACTTTTGACAGCTCGGGTAGAGTAGGAGATATTGTCTCGGCGCAGCGTTTCCGGGAGGCGACAGGGAGGGAGGTTGGGTCGCTAGAATCGTGTACTTGATGTAAACCCGTTCCAAAGACAAGGTCATGAATCGGCCTGACGTCGCTGGCCATGAAGCCAACCGTATCCAGAGAGTTCGCATAGGGAACAACACCGAAGCGAGAGATCATGCCATAGCTGGGCTTGTAGCCCACAGTCCCCGTATAAGCAGCCGGCAGACGAATGGAGCCGCCCGTATCTGTCCCCAGCGCGATATCTGCATCTCCAAGCCGTACTGCGACGGCGCTCCCACCAGAGCTACCACCAGCCGACACGTGCTCGTCCTCTCCCAGAGGGTTCTTGACGGCGCCGTGGACCGAGTTCATTGAATGAGATCCCATACCGAATTCGTCCATATTCGTCTTGCCTACTATAGACGCACCACGTGCACGCAGCTGCCGAACAATAGTGGCCTCAAAGGGTGAGGGATGCGAAGAGAGGATCTGAGAGGCGCATTGTGTGGGAAAGTCGGCGGTTGCGATGTTGTCCTTGACGGCGAGTCTAAAGGGTTTGGCATCTTTTCGTAGAGGAGGAGAAGGTAGAGAATTTGAGGACGAGGCAGCTGGTTCAGCTGGGCATGTTAGTTGAGGTTATTCCAGAGATTGAGCGAGACTTACTGCTGCCGACAAAGTGGTTGAAACTACTGTGAAGCCGGCATTGCGTCGTCAATTGGACTCGAGCAACAGTTTGACGAGTAACAATACAGCGTCGAGGTGACTTTATGGCCAAACGGCGTACAGCTGCCGCACTCATTGTTGCTTTATCACCATTGACAAGTTGAAAGAGAACTTCAAAGGTGTAAGTGGAAGCGTCGCATGAAGCTTCCAGTTGATAAAGTCCGGTTGGTCGGTCGTAGAAACTAGGCGGGAGCTGCTTATCGATAACGCATCATCTTTATGTACAAGGGTCCTTCGTCTGCCTAGCTCGAAGCTCTGTAAACCACAACACATGTGCTTGTCGATACCAACACTTCTCGAAAATGTCATCAAAAAGAGAGCTCGAGGATATCGACGACGTCGAAACACCAAAGCCTGAATCTAAGCGGTCAAAGAAGAACAGCAGCAAAGCGCGACAGCATCAAAATTCGGGCATCGATCCAACCTGGGGCCAGAAATATGTCTTTTCAGGCGAGCACACGACGACGATTCCTCGAGGCGAAGAGTCCGACTTTGAGGACGATGCAGATGCCATGGCGTATCTCAACTCTGTGAGGTAACTATCCCCATCCTATCCCCTGTTGTGACGGTCCCTTGCTGAAGATCGCAACCCTGCAGAGCAAACATGCTGATATGGTGAGTACCTCTAGACAAGAAGCAACCGGGATCCCTCATCTGCTTATTGCGCCCAAGGTCCCGATCGGACCGCAGCTGCCTGCTGATTTCGAGAGAGACCAAGATTCGGACCAGGACGACGAGCAACCAGCGGATAGGGACATTTACCAAGACGGCATTGGTGATTCGAGAGGCTACTATGAGGACGGCGCATATACAGCACTTCCAGAAGGATACGATACCACCGAAGACGACGAGGACGACGAGCGAATCCTTCACGAAGCATACTTTGCCTCCCTCATGGACCAGTACCTCCACCTCCGAACGATCCTCCATACCGAACCGCCACCCAACGTCCTCTCTCGTCTTTCCCCATCGCAAGTAACAACAGCCGCCCCTTTTGGCGATAAATCCTCCCCGATAGCACTGTGGTCCCGTCTGCTGCGCACCACAGATCCGCACCCGCTACAGCTCGCCCTGATGTCCAAGGAAACTACGCTACACGTCCTGCGCGTGCTCCTGGGCGGTAAGTTCCTGCGCCGCGGCTACACGCTGCCCGAGCGCACGAGCCGCTGGCTGTGGGCGCTGCTTGCTCGCCTGCCGGACAGCGGGGAGCTCAACCACGCAGAGATCGGGTGGGTGCGCGATCTGGGCCGCCGCGCCGTGCTGCTGGGCAGGAGTCTGGCTGAGATGGCTGCGCTGAGGGATGAGCTGGCCGATGGGGGGCTGGGGGCGCACGAAGCGGTGGATAGGAGCAGTAGTGACGAGGAGGCCGTGGTGGATGCGGAAGAGGTGGAAGTCGAGGGCGCTATTAGCCCCGAGGACGGCTCAGAAGACGATGAGCCGCCATCACGAGAAGAGGCTGCAACGGTACCAAGTCCTACGCCCAAGGTCGATGCGGAAGAAGGTGAGATAGATGATGCAGAGGAAGATGTTGCTATGGACATTGCATCCGACTCCGAAGCCGAGGACAGCGAGGTCGCTCCCGAAACCGAACAGGACCTTCAAGATGCAAAGGCTCGACTTCTCGCCCAGTTGGCCAATAGCACAGCGTCAGACGATGAGGACGCTGAGCAGGAGGCGGCAAAGCAGCGCTTACGAGCTAACTTGCGCGCCACACTCAACATGATCTTGACGGTTGCCGGTGAGTTCTACGGACAGAGGGACCTCCTCGAGTTTCGAGAGCCCTTTGTGGGCATGTAAGTCTAGCGGAGGATAAGTAGTTGCCGATCCGGTTCACGACCTTTCGTTCTGTCATGTGTAACACAAAGCGTATCTTAATTCATGTTGATATCCTCAATAAACCCACAACCGCTCTGGAGCTTTCATTTATACCATGTAACGCCCAACACCAAATAACAAACACCAAACCGTATGACACGACGCATTCCCAAATAGTTACATGAAAGGTCGCATGGCAAAATTGCATGACAAGGGTGGGTTTTGGAGAGATCCTGGGGCTTAGTTGGCCTGGTCCATGTCTGCGTCTGCTCCAAAGACAAGAAACTCGGCTTCTTCAAAGTCGGAGCTCGTACCCCTGTTCACTTGGTCTAGGTCCTCGAACCTCGCCCCCTTTTGTGCTTGCGAGACGGGAACAGCAAAGACTCGCGCATCCCCTTCGTTTGCGCTGGACAGGGTCCAAGAGTTGACCTCGGGCTCATCGTCGTCGTCAAAAATACGCTTGCGGGAGCTCTCGAGCGAGCCGACACTCTCGGTGCTCTCTTGCGACATGGTGAGCTCAGGGAGAGAGTTGAGATCGGGGACATCATCATCTCGCTCGAACTCGGGCTGCGAATCGAGACCGCCAACCCTGTTGATCCCGCAGAAGGGCAGAAGCTCACGGGACAAGCCCTTGGTAGGAGCAGGGCTTGTAATTGAGGTAGCCACAGGCGCATTGTCGGTCCAGATCTTGAAAGCGCTAGGGCCGACAGTCTTGTAGCCTTCAGGGACGGACTTGCGAACCCTCATACCGACGCTGAGAAGGTTGGCCTGGACGGTAGATGGGAGAGCAGGCTGAGGAGCTCTGTTGCTAGTGGTATCGACAGGGTCGGTAGAGGATCGAGAATTGAAAAATGAGGTGATTTGGCGCTGAGAGGGATCGGCGGAAGCACCGGCGAACTGGCGCTTGACACGAGGAGTCGACATGATGCTGATTGTTTCGGGTTATCTCTGGTGTTGATGGAAGAGAACTGGCTTAGTGGAAGGCCAACTGGTGGTGATAGGTCATGGGATGCGATAGACGATGGGATGATGTCCAAGTCTTTGTTTGTCGCAAGTTGATGAATCCACACAGGCGCAAGTAACGTAGGGTCTAGGTCAAAAACTGATGGGATGATCGAGAGTGAGGTTGAAGTAAGAGAGAGTGGAGAGCGGAGAGTGTCTAACACAAAGTTGACGAAAGCTCAAAGCTTAAAAAAACAAGTCACTCGTGAGAAGGCGGATGACGTCGCAATCAGAGGGGGATGAAACAAGGATAAGAAAAGGAGAAAAGATGAGGGGTCTTTTGACAGAGACAAGTGTGATAAGCCTGACAAGGTCCAACAACGATGGTTGCCAAGGGGAAGAGAAGAAGACGCCCCTGCTCAAAGGGTGAGTCCCCTAATAATGGAAGGGACTAAGACGATCCCCAGACCCAGGCCAGCCAGCGAACCAGGATTTCACACCTCGAAAAAGAGTGGAACCCGAGATCGTGTTAGACGCGATCGGTTCGTGCCGATTTCGCGTAAATTGATGTATTGAAAACCAATTGGAGAGACGGCCATTGGCTGTGCTGAGTCATCCGAGATACGCATTATCTGATCAGCGATAAGCCTGGGCTCCAGTGGTTCAAGCTGCAGAGAGGGCCAAGGCAGTGGCGAGAAGATGTCGGAGGCGGTTCTGGCACTTTCACGATCGACAGTGCTGAATCTCTCATTCGTTTGATTTGGGGCCGTTTCCACTTGACATTTTGCCATCGCGGAGGTGAAAGTTTTGTCACACGAGCTTGTCACGCGAGCCGGCAAGGCCGAATATTCAGAGGTATTTTGGCAAGATATTTTCAATAGATTCAACTACCTGGGTAGAATATAATACATACAGAAAGAGGATCGTACGATTGATTGCTCAATTGATAGGGAAATACCAGGTACTATACTATAGCAAAGACAGCTTCAACGTCAAGCTAGGAAATGCCCAATCAGAGCCAACCATGTACATGAAGCGCACGTTGTGTCAAGCCCAAGATCAAGCCTTCGGTGCGTGCCATTCCGCGGGGTAATTGATGCTCAACCAATGGTCTGTCCCGTCAAGACGACACTGCCTGAGGCTCTGCTCATCGGACGGCTTTCTCCGATTCGAGTCATCCGGCGAGCGTTGACAGCCAATGACTGAGGGGTAGTCCAAAGCCATCTGTCGATGACGCTATTCACAACCGACCGCCATCGAGACAATTGTAGAGATGCCATGGCAGCCGAGGAGACAGGCAGACGTTCCAAGGGATAACAGAGCGTCATTTGTAGTCTGGACCACACAACAACTGGGCTCACTACTCATGGCACGACAGTCACAACAGCATCACTGATTCACGGCAAGACTGATGTGGAAACCATTGTGAATTTCGCAAAGCACAGTGACCATCCTCCGCTACCCACTGCACCCGGGTATGAAGCGATCATCAACCAGCGGTTCCACGTCCTCGCATCCAGCCGGCCCGTCCAGGCCGATCTGGACACTCGTGAAGGCCTTCTCCAGCTTTCCACCCATGCAGTGCTTTTTTTTCCTTCCTGCCTCGAGACGACTCTTTGGTACAAGGCGCGCAACGGAAAAACAAAAGAAGAATGATGTGCCATGCAAGATATCCGGAGACCCCAAACGCCCCTATTCTGGGTGCCCCATCTTCTATCTGCAAAGAGGTTTTTGGTTATGTTCGCAACGTCGGTTGTTCTATCCGTCCATGTCGAGGTTGTTGTTTTGCAGATCCGAGATGACCACCATGAGATGAACCGTAAGAGTCATGAGTACCCAAGGAGATGAACCGCCGCGAAGCAGTCTACTTCCGTCGGAAAGAGCATCCCTCGGTCAACCGAGCCTTACCACCGGTAGGCTGGCACAGGACAGTGGTGCAGCCCTGGCAGATGACGACGGTCTGGGCGTGCGAGAAGACGGTGGTGATGGTGAAGCAGCCGGGGCACTTGACGTCCATGAAGAAGGATCGGGGGGCGGGGACAAGAGTCTGCGGGAGTCAAGTGTCAGGTCGGTCGTCGTCACCAGAGTGTGTTGATGTATCGTACCTTGAGCTTGTGCTTCTTGGCCTCGGCGGCCGGCGACGGGTTCAGAAGATCAACGGCGAGAACCTGAGAGGCGGAGAGTCAGCCAAGTTGTTCCATCATCATGGTTGCATGTCCTGGATGTCCGATGCGTCGTTATCGTCGAGGTCGATTCCGAGTTCCTTCAAGTTGATACTTTTGCCACAACCCAAAACATGCCCTTGTCGAGATTTCCGCCCTTCTTCACCCACGTGTCCGTCGTCCATCGGTCGTTGTCGGTGCATCGTGTAAAACATCAAAATGAGGCAGTCGCTTACCATCTTGACTAATTTTCTCGGAAATGTCTTGTCGGTTTCTTGCGAGAATGGAAAAGCTTGACGAAATCCGGAGACAGATTTGAGGCTCGCAAGGTGGGTGGGAAGAGGTAAGCGAGGAAAAGTTCGGTGGACTTGAGGGGGACGGCCCTCGTTTGCCTCTGGCTGGATTCTGCGTCCAAAGTGGCCTAGCGTGATAGGGTTTTCGTGCCCAAGGACACGTGATGCTCCTTCCCAGGCACCATGTGTGTCGGTGCAACATAGCGCCGATGGGAGCTTTATGCACGCAATGCTTAGTGGGGCTTGTGCAAGACGTCCAGTTATGCGCGCCCCTCGGGCCGTTGTGTCGAGCTACGTAAGGCAGCGCCTTGAGCCTCGTTCAGTTGCGTCAAGTTGCACAGGCTGCCACTTTTCAATCGCTATAAATTGTTGCTGAGGTTGTTTTGTCGCCTTCAACTACACTCACTAGCGATACTCATCATGGCTGCACCTTCAGAACAGCGCATCGCAGTTCCCATCGACGACCCCAACGCCGACACAGAATGGTCTGTCTACCCCTCCATGAGCTGCGGTGTGAGCTCTAACCCCGCCATAGGAACGATATCCTTCGAAAACATGGTGTTATTCCTGAGAAGCCGCCCAGTCCGACGCCCGTGATCGAGGAGGCGATCCTCGAGGGCCGAAGGTTAGCACACGAGAACCGCCTGGAGGGAAAGGACCTTGACGAGTTGGACGAGCTGGAGGATGAAGAGGACGAGGCGTTTCTCGAGGCATATCGCCAGATGCGAATGGCGGAGCTTAGCAGCCTTCAGAAAAAGGCACTGCACGGAACCGTATATCCTCTTTCGAAGCCCGAATATCAGCGCGAAGTCACAGATGCCTCCAAGAATGGACCTGTCTTTGTCAACCTCACATCTGCCATGGGCACCAACGTCGAGTCAAGAGTCCTGACCGAGCTCTGGAGACAAGCTGCCAAGGAGTATGGCGAAGTCAAGTTCTGCGAGATCCGAGCGAGCCAAGCCATCGAAAACTACCCCGATCGCAATTGCCCGACAATCTTGGTGTACAAGAACGGCGACATAATCAAGCAGGTCGTAACGCTGGCGACAATCGGCGGCGTGCGAACCAACATGCAAAAGATTGACGACCTGCTGGTAGAGGCTGGCGCAGTTCCCGAGTCGGACATGCGCATCATCAAGCGGAGGCAAGCAGCTGAGGATGCCAAGGAGGAGCGCCTAGCAGGGAAGACCATCAAAACGGGGACTGCGGGAAAGTCACGGAATGTCGACAGCGACGACGATGACTGGGACTGAGTTGTATAAAGGGCTGTCGAGTTGATCATTGGTTGCCAGAGAATCATGGCCTAGAGTACGATCACTTCGCGACATGAGGGCTTCACTTACTGAACCATTGCGGTAGATGAGTTGTATCGAGCAGTGCAGACGGTCTGGCCTGGATCTAGGCGACAGGCCTGTGCTCCAGGCTATAGGCCTATGCTCCTTGTCTTGGGTGATCCCACGCGACACCAGTCGTGATGGCCCACGTGACAATCAATGGTTACGCGTCAGTACCTGTCGCTATTGAGGAGTGCCTAGACAGCGTAAGTATATTTGCGTGCACTTACATCTCCCAATGCGCATCATTTATCTGATCATCTTATCAATCCGTGTCATTGTCAAGTGTTCTCCCGTTAGGATGCCTCGGAAGTACCGGACCCTGAAAACCAATTCCAGGGTGATGGCACGTGCACTCCGGCAAGTGTGCAGCTCCGTGCGTCAAGTGGAATGTGGGGCATGAACCCTGTGTCCGTCGTCACTCAGCGTCGCGTTTGCCTTATTCACGTCGGACAAGTCTCGGCCAGCTACAGTTCGCTCTCCTACATCTGTCCAAGTCTTTATTCCTTGTTCCAATTGTATATCCAATTCTCAAACTAAGGTATCAATATCTTTATATCTTCGTTCAAATGGCGTCGGAGGAACTGTCCCTGCCTTGCCTCCCTGCCGTCTCTTGGGACCAGCACTCTCAGAGCTTCAGCAATAATCCTCGGAAACGCGTCCGCAACTCGGCCTCCAAGCACGCGCCATCCCCGGCCTTTAACTCGAGTGACCCGGCCATATTCTCCAGCGATGATGATCCCGCTTTGGATAATTATGTAGAGGGCAGGCGCAAGAAGCGATACGTCGGTTCCTGGTTCCAGCAGCATCCTACCTCGTCAGACTCGACTTTTGGTGAGGCCCTTCACGTCCCCAAGCAGAGGCGCGCATGGACGCGACAGGCAGACAGCGGCGTGTTTCTCGGCAGCGATGGCAATGAGAGTGACGATGTCATGGATCTTCTGCCTGAGCACCCAAAGCCGCGACTCCCTCAGCTCGATCGCGTCGTGCGCCGCGTCTCAAAGGCAGAGCAGGTTGCTCGCGACAGGGTCCGGGCTTGTCTCGAGCAGGGCGAAGAGACAATCGACTTTTGGTCAATGGGATTGGAAGACATCTCTAATGATACCATAAGTCCTTTGTCACAGTTTGCCTGCATCCCGGTTGTCACAAAAGACGTCGCCTTTGAGCAAAAGGACCCGGAGCTCAAGATCTACATGGCCATGAACCGACTGATGCGAGTTCCCGGTGCCATCTTTGATCTCACACACCTCACCATCCTCAGTCTTCGCCACAACAAACTCACCGAGCTTCCGCCCGCGGTCGCCAAGCTCCGGCACCTCAAGGAACTCAACGTGTCGCAGAACCGGCTACGACATCTGCCCGTAGAATTGCTCGACCTATGCTCTCCAAGCGGCAACCTTCGCACTCTTGTCGTTCATCCTAACCCTTTCTGGCAGCCAGGTCGTGAGCTGAACCAAGTCTCGGAGGATCAGTCTGAGAGTCTGCTCTTTACTTACACAAAAGAGTCAGAGGACTCAACAGTCCCGCATTTAGTGAGCAAGATGTTGGGTCGTTCACCCTTGCAGCTGTCAGATACGACTGGCAGGGTGCTATCCGACTTTAGATTACCCATGGACCACACCAAGCGCATCGTTCCTGTCGACTCTCCCTCAGACTCCAACAACTCTCCGTCTTCCCTCTCTGCCGCATCCGAGTCGCAACACCTCTCTGGCGCAACCCGCGTCCCAAGTCTTCTCGAGACTGCACTCCGCGCCTGTGCCGAAAGCGCTCAGCTTCCAGAGATGCCCTACTACATCCCCGACGGTCTCACTCACCTCCGCAAGCTCCTTGAGCGTGCCCAGCGACAGAAGGATGCCGGCGGCCTAACCTGCTCGCGCTGCCGCAAGTCCATGGTGGTCCCAACCATTGAGTGGGTTGAGTGGCGGGAGATTCGGACTTGCGTTGAGGCCAACCAGGAGGTTCCCTCTGTTGTGCGCATGACGCCGCTGAGTATGGCTGAGGGCGAGAGGACTGTGCCGTTCATCCACAGGGGATGCTCATGGCGATGCGGACCGGTAGGGGTGGAAAAGGAGGGCTGGGCTTTACCTGGTGGTAAACTTGTCCCGATGACTGTAGAATAGGCGTCCGATGAGCAAGCATAGCTATGTTGTCCCATAGCAAACCAGATTGATAATGATTATGACATTAGGCGATTGCCTTGGGCTCGTCCACTTACATTCTTTCTTTAGCCCCTTTAAGCGCTCTGCTCTCTTTGTTTCCCACCTTTGTCGATTCGCCTTTGTCGATTCGCCTTTGTCGATTCGCCTTTGTCGATTCGCCTTTGTCGATTCGCCTTTGTCGATTCGCCTTTGACTTACACGACAGGTCTTTTTACCCCTGCTTTTCAGGGTCCTGTTGGCTGCGGTTTTTGGGGCCCATGCATGTAATCGCCCCATCGCTAGACGCCACGCATTAGCTCCCGGGTCGCAGTGTTTTGTTCTGGGATTGAAGCTGTCTTGGCTTGCAAGGGTGAGATTGCCGACATGAGTTTGCCGGGATAGTCTCCTTGTCACTTTTGTTTTCCCAACTCATGGAGTAGATGTTGCAGTGATATGAAGCAGTGATTTTGCTTAGGAGTCTTGGGATGATAAGCCCAGGCGTCGATGTTGTTGAAGCCCCTGGCGGTGAACTCCGAGAGCGGTGAAGGTCATACGATCTCGATGAGTGTAATTTCATTATCGCTGTGCTGCGGGACAGCCATCATTAGGACTATGCGCTTATCCTCATACCTTTTGAGTAACGCTTGTCTGCTCACCCAGCCATGCCTCCAGCGGTCTGAACTGTCGGCGATGCCAACGTGATGTCTGGCAATGGTGTTTAAGCCTTCCCAGATACCTCGGTGCTGACTTTACAGCGGCTTCTGGCATGTTTGACTAGTCCAAATAGATTTCACGGCCAACGCGTCTAACATGGTTTCTTTTTCCTTCCGTGTTTCCAGGTGGCGCGACAGTTTCATAGGCAAACATAGGATACGCTTCCACAATCTCGGCTCTTGCGAAGATGTAGCTGACATCTTGATGAATCAAATTAGACAAGCACGAGGCCTCAGGAGCGACCAATCTCTACCAGCTGGGCTTTTCTCGAATGGTAATGCTAATAAGAGGGTGCACAATTGCAGTCATGGAACATGGCAACCCAGTCTCCAACCGGACCATGAGATGTATTCTTATCTCCCAAATAATTGCCCATGTTTACCAGCGATACATATTAAAACAGTCTTTTCTCATTATTGGCCATTTTCTTTGCGTATTCTATCGCTCTTTCAATATAGTCCGCCGCAAAGCACCCTAACTAGGCCACCCTTACCTGACTGTTTAGAGAGACGACCTAGAGTTCAACTAAGCCTTATATAAAATGAGGCGAGGAATAGACAGCATCTGAGAAGACGATGAAATTTTTAGCAATGGAAAATATCGTGTTTCTTTCTGAAAAGTGAAGTTCTTTTACAGTCACGTAACAAAAAGGACTAGAGGCAGAGAATATCACAACGTTTCAAGCTACAAGAGCTGGAAGAATTAATTTGAAACGTTGAAGGACGTATCAGAGACAACAGGGGCACAATATATGGTAGATTTTTTTGCCATTCTTGTTTATTTCCACGGGGCTAAGGCTCATGGTTAGTCTTTTGGACCACAAGATGGACCCAAATGGAGACTTGGGTAGTATATGCGCTCCACCACCATTAACACCTTGGTTCCTAGAGGCTCAAGCAACAACTTATCCAATTATGCTCTCCTGGTAAACTGACTCGCTTTCCTGTGTATCGAAGCTGAACGAGACGTCAAGACTGTAACTCGAGCGTAACATCAAACCCCAACCTATACACAAGAGCTATTTACCGATATCAAGAAGCCCATTATCTGTAGCGAGCACAAAGAGAAAAGCTATGATTGAGCCATGTCGATAAGTAGTTTGACTCATCTTTGAGAGATCAAGTATGTACCCCAACATCCTTGTTTTGTAACAATGAGTGTCGGCCCTCCGAGAGTTTGCCTGGATCCGAAATAACGCCACGGCACCTGAAGCTACCAGAGTTGACGTTGAACTCACCGCGCATGGATCTGGTATGACAGACAAGTCATCGATGTGATTATCGGTTTCCGTTCGAACCCAGGTTGATGTTTGTAAAGAAATTCAGGGGGGGGGGCAATTAACCCAGACAGAAACAGAAACAACCCCATTCCAAGCTATCTATTACTCAGGTATATAATTCAATTGGCTCATCTCAAGCAGAATCAGGGCATCTACTGATGTAGACCAGCCCCGGTCTCCGTCTCCGTCAGACCACTGGGTAAGACATGAGTTCACACCATTGGTAACCATTGGTGCTTGGTCATGAACTCGGCAGACTGTATCAATTTAGCACGCCTTTCCGATTTCGCCATTAACGTATATCTGCTGCATCGACATGAAGGCCTACCCTAGGAAGAGCGGTGGTTCAGCTGAGACATATGGTCCCAAAGCACTGCTACCACGAAACGATTCGTAAGCTGAGGTACCTAAGACACGCTTGTAAGATGTTCAAGTATATCTAGTAGATCCAGAGAGGACTGCTCCTATACAGATATATACGCAGCCGCGGACTTATTAGACTCTCTACCAAAATGTCTTCAATTTTCACGGCCGGAATATGACTGGAATACCCCGAGACGTAGTCTCGATGAGAAGGACAAGGTGTTATTCGAGAACCTGCACGATTGCATCTAGTAGGAGAGAGAGGCGGATGAAGCAAGTCGCGAACACAACTGACTTATTAGATTCTGTGAGAACTCGTGGGTCCTGCTCAGTACTCCTGGAATGAGCTTCCAAGACGGGTAATTCAAGAAGTGCAGAGCGAGCGCAACAAGCTACGGTTAGATACTTGATTACGAACTGTGATAGTGAAACGTTATAAAGACACTTAAGTCATTTGACTTGTCGAGCAAGCTAGCCGAGTATTCCCAAAGCTATCGACTCATCAAATATATTTCCTTAACTACTCTCTGAGAACAAGGCATTGGTGGCGCTTACAAGTCGCTGGTCCGTAACTGCACAGTATACACATCATTCATCGAGTAGCCATTTCTCGTCTTGCGGCGTGCTCCAGGTTTAGGTCCGAAATAGGAACGCCTCCGTCTAAGACACAGCATCAATCGCCATACCATAGGTAGTCCTCGAATCGAACTCATTCTATATCACCATCGTGTGAAAGAATATGTGTTTTGCACAAACTGCAAAGCCTCTCAACATAGTTCTGCTATGTAAGAGGTTTGAGCATGTTAACAAGCGTTGTTCAAAGCTTGGGTAGTACTAAAACTATATCAAGAGACAGTGAGATGCGATTGAGAATCGGTGTCAATATAACTCAGCCCTTATGAGGTGACTTCTCCAAAGCTACACAAGGCGTTGGACCCTCAGGTCGAGGACATGTTTTCTCTTCTCTAGACTCTCTTCTTGAGGTTTGAAACAAGATGTGTTCACTGCTTCTAGCGCACCTTGTAGGCAGCTGGCTTCATTATTCAGGATTGATAAAGATATCATGATATTAGTTATGTGATACGGTTGAACGAGCTGCTGAACCGGGGGGTAGAAGAACCCGGAAATTAGTCTATATTAATACGAGCTAACCTTGTAACGCTTTACCTTGAACGAGCTTTCCAGGCTAGTCATCTTGAATCATCGAAAGAACTTCAGAAGACAGGCCGTGTTGACTAGTTATGGAGGTGCCGCGTTGTGAACACTCGGGAGGTAGGGTGCCTCGCCGTCCGGCCAGGTTCATTCGAAGGAGACAACCGATTCCCTAATCAGGCTTCAAATCACGTCCTTGGAAGTACTTTGACATCAAGTCGCAGGTTTCCGTATTTCGAGGAGTGTTCATAGCCTGTTCATTCAACAACAAGCTGTTCACAATGCTCGTGCAAGGGGCACACCACCAGCGCTCCGATGGGAACGGCGACATTATTAAGCTGGCACATTGATTATTCGAACCCTGTGTGTACTTTACTACATAGTACATAAACAAAAGAGAGCTTCTGACAAGGCTAGAAAAATAAAAAATAATCCGCATCAGCTTCAGCCGTTGTATGCTGGCTGGATGGTCCGAAGAGCTAAAAGAAAGGTCTCGGAGGGAGTCGAACCCTCGCTGGCGGAATCAGAATCCGCAGTCATGAACCGTTAGACCACGAAACCCTGTTTAGATCGATTGTTGGGTGAACAATGATCGAACGATGATTTTGCGCCGTGGTATTGCAATTTATATGGAGTGCGCGATGCTTCACAGCAAAGTTTTCGCTTAGCGTGTGTCTCCACTGCGGCACTGGTGGGTCCCGTGTGTTTCTGGGCCAATCAAACTGGCAGAGCCCAGCCCTATCCTTTTCGGCAATCTCCAAAACCAACGTCCAAGTACCTAGGTACGTACTCAAGAGCTTGGAGTCTACTACCTTCCATAGTAGTAGTACTGTAATATTCTACCTCGATAATATGTCTTTTGTCCGACTGCTTAGCCCTAAGATTTCTTTATGAATCTGTCTGATTTTCTTGCTGGTCTAAAAGATAACAGCACTATGTAGCAAGGCCAAGACTGGATTGAGGGGTTCTAGATTAAGTCCTGTTAACAGCTGAGTTGCGGTCGGTGGTATAGAGAAGTTGTTCCAGACGCAGCAGACAGCAATGAGAAGACCAGTGCTGCGACTGAGCGAAATTTATACCACAGTAGGTAACACAAGTTATCAGGTATCGTACAATCGCGCCACTATCAGCCTTGGGCGAAACCAAAGCGACTTGATGAACGACTTGAGACTGGGCCTATTGAAATACCAGCAGACGCACCGCTCCCTTGGCGTCTGTGTCAAACTTGGTCATGAGCGGGTGGCACGCTTGAAAAAATGCCCAGTGACACAAAAAAAGTAAACCGACAAGCAGTCACTGACTTGCAAAGTGCACAAAGAGATTACATGATATGCCATGCGGATGAGGAACATACGACCCGTCTAGTAGCTCGAAATCCTCCTTCCAATCAAGCAGGGACTTCCTTTAATGATGGTAAATACTCGCCTCAAAGTTGAAGCGGCTTCCAATAATCTTGGTAAAAGACTTGTATTATAACTCTCTCAATTTTAGGTAAATCCTTCTGTGTTACTGCCTGGCTAAGTTATAGGTGAGGTAAGACATGGTGAAGGGACTCATCCTCTACCTATTGCGTAAGTGTCTGGGGAGTCATATCAATGATTATCGATCCTGTATAAATTCCTCTCCGATAAGAAGTTAGTCCAGTTAATATAGTTGATCTTCTCGCTGGCCCAACAGTTCAATTAATTGCATCATGTTCGAATGGAGTGGTGGACTGTAAGGCCAAAGTAAGTGAATAGATAGCTCCGCTCCGGAAAGACGGACTTGCAGTAATCCGAGAAGCTTAATAAGAAAGACAAGAAGAAAAAATAGCGATACTCTCATCATGCTTGAGTGAGCATTAACAAATTCACACTGATTTTGAAAGAATCCTCCCAAGATCATTGTGTGACAAAAACAATTCACCCAGCCGGTACAGGGTAAGCAACTTGAAAGGATCTCCACAATCTGGACTCAACTCTCCTCCCTCACTGGCCTGGCCACCTCAATTCTGCCATGGCCGACGAATTGAAGCAAACCGACAGCAGCATCTGGTCAAACTCGATTGCTGTCCTCCGCTTTCTCTTCAAACTCGCGATCCCACTGATCGCCCTCGCCATCTGGACAAACTACGACTTCACCGGAGTAAAGGCGGAAGCAAAGACAGACGTGGAAATGTCTACGAATAGAGTCGCCCCGCTCATCTTCCCGGCGGCATCCCGCCATACTGCTACCGTCATCTTCATCCATGGCCTGGGCGATACCGGCCGCGGTTGGGCGTCGGCTGTTGAGAACTGGCGTCGACGGCAGAGGCTTGACGAGGTCAAGTTCATTCTGCCTCACGCCCCTCAGATCCCCATCAGCGTGGTGAGTTCTCCGAGTGTGTCTGTGGTTGCAGCAAGAGGACTAATAAGCTGTAGAACATGGGCATGAGGATGCCGGGATGGTTTGATATAGTAAGTCTCTCTTCACACCAAATACGCACCTCTAACTCCAGAACAGAAGCAGCTCGGCGGTAATGTCGATGACCTCATCCGCAACGAGGACACCGAAGGCATCAAGCTCAGCCAAAAGTACTTTCACGACCTGATCCAGAAAGAGGTGGATGCTGGCATCCCGGCGGATCGCATTGTTCTCGGCGGCTTCTCCCAGGGCGGTGCCATGTCCCTCCTCGCCGGGCTCACCTGCACGAGCAAGCTAGGCGGCATCGTCGGTCTGTCGTCGTGGTTGCTCCTCTCCAAGAGCTTTGCCGACATGGTCAAGCCCACCGACGCCAACCGTCAGACGCCCGTCATTATGTTCCATGGAGACCAGGATCCTATCGTGAGGGTTGAACGGGGCCATCTGAGTGCTGAGCTGCTCAAGGGTCTGGGATACGACGTGACGTGGAAGGTCTACCCGTAAGTTGAAGTTATCGAGCAACCTGGGGACTGAAGCTGACTTTGACTAGTGGTATGCAGCATTCTGCTTGTCTCGAGGAGCTGGATGAGGTCGAGGCTTTCTTGACAAAGCAGCTTCCTGCCAAGAACTAAGGCTGGGCTACGGGTTCTTATAGACGACATAGACTCGCAGTCAAGCTTTGATTTAAGGGGTAGAGGATAAGATATAAACTGTAGAACAAGAACAGTTCATGGCCAAAAAATGTTATTCCGTTGTCACTCGTCACTCCGGAAATACAAATTCACTTGACACTCATGATCATTCCGTTATGCGACACGTGGCTCCTTGAGCATCTCAACCTCGTGATACCTTCACATCAAAGTCAGACATGCTCATGCTCAATGACGTCCACGGGACCTGATCTGCTGGGTATATAACGGAGGTTGGGTTCGACACCTAACAGCGCTATACGGTTATCTTCGCTTGTAGCTCAGTGGACCCTGACGAATGCCGCGCATGCCCCGAGTCTCGGTGGGGGAGCAATGATTACAGTGGGTCACCCTCTGTAAGGTCCCTAAGCCGGATCCCGGTCTTCTCCAA
This sequence comes from Fusarium cicatricum, assembly GCA_021730345.1. Taxonomy (NCBI): domain Eukaryota; kingdom Fungi; phylum Ascomycota; class Sordariomycetes; order Hypocreales; family Nectriaceae; genus Fusarium; species Fusarium cicatricum. Next base: position 28,935 of record JAJODA010000693.1, on the reverse strand, counting down.
CCGTTCGCCGGCGCCGGCTTGACCTCGTCTCCGAAATCCTTGGAGAATCTGATCTTCAACCACATGCCAAACTTAACTCTCCACTGCATCCATTGCGTTCATCCCTGCGCGACATGATATTTGTGCTGTCGTGTCACATCTCGTCGAACCTCGTTGGTTAAGCGACAGCTCCTCCTGTGATGCCTCCGGGCCCCAAGTAAACAAACATGGCCTCCGAACAGTCCCGCGCTGCCTCGCCGACGCCCTCACAGCTACCTCCCGTACCCGGATCGCCTGTATACTCCTTTGCATCGACGGCAAACCCCCTCTCTCACTTCAATCTGCCGCTCCCGCCGCCTCCGCGACCCGCCCACGCCGTCCTCACAAAGTCCGACCTCGAGCTCTCCCAGCAAGCCTACTCCGATCTCCTCTCCTCCGCAAAGGGCTATCGCCTCGCCCTCGCCGCGCTGTCGACAGCCGCTTCCACCTTTGGCTCAGCGCTCGAGGCATGCGCCAGGCTAAAGGAGGCCCGCGCCGAGCCCATCGGGCCCTCTGGCTCTACAAACATGACGGCTAGCTTCACGACCAAGGGCTCATGCACCGCCGATATGCTCATGTCTGCCTCGGGGATGCAATACCTCGTCGCAAATCACCAGCAGATCCTCTCCGAGACGGTCTACCGATCTTTTGAAGTGCCGCTGCTGCATGACCTCGACAAATGGCAGACGGTCATTGACGATGAGGAGGAGACATACAAGCAAAAAATCAAGGCGCAGAGCAAGGAGATCAAGCGGTTAGAAAAGGATGGCATGAAGCTGCACAAGCAGCGCAGGCGGGATGTCTCGCGCTTCCGGGCGCATTTGGTCGAGCTGACCACCAAGCTGGATGGTTTGACGACGCTCCATGCCGACCACGCGCGGACGCTGCTGAGGGAGAGCCAAGAGACGAGCGGAAGAATCGTCGACGCCAGCTGCAGCCTCGTCCGCGCCGAGGTCGACATTTTCGAGGGCCTGGCGCGCAAGGGCTGGAGCGGCGGCGGCCTGGATGAGCTTCTGGAAAAGGGCCAGGACTTGTTCGCGACAGACGAGGATGGCGCAAACCTGGGCAGCGGCGGCAGCGGCGAGACGACCAAGCTGTTTTCCATCCTGCCGCCCAAGAGCATACTCGCCGACACGGGATCCGAGGTAGTGCCCAGGTCAGGCCACGCTAGAGGCGACAGCCTCCTCATGGACGCCGAACGGTACCAGTCCCTGGCGGCGTTGACGTCGGATGCTAAACCGGGCGGTGGGAGCAGCGGCGGAGGCGCAAATGACAGCGACAGCGTCTTCTCGACGGACTTCAACAAGCCCCGAAACGCGAGGCCGTTTTCGCCGCAGCCTATACGCCGGAACCCAATCGACGTCACCTTTGACTCGTTGGGCGGCAGCGTAGCCGAGGCTCCTGGTCATGATGAGGGCGATGAGCTGCATCGGCCGGAGCTGCTCATGCCTGTTGTCGAGGCTGATGGGGACGAAGACGAACGTCATGACCAGGATCCTGAACAGAATGAGGAGCCGAGGGGTCGGACACCGTCGCCTGGGTTCATGAGGGAAATGACAAAATCACCGGGACTCTTTACAGACGCCAGCTCCGCGGATGCTGCGTGGAGCGGGGAGGATGCTAGAACTCCTGCTTGATGTTATGCGTTTGTCTGCGGCTGCTTGTATCCGGTGTTATATTGGCGTTTGAGGGCATTTCAGAAGACATCCTCTTCACAGAGGGCTGGTTGGCACTGGCAATAGATTTGCATGGGTAACTTGTTCTTGATGTTAACGTACAAAACATTACATGGATTTATTCTTGCACCCCGTCTACTAAAGGTGACTCAGAACCAGATGGTGACCATTCCCGTTACACGCCTGACGCCATGACCGTGATTACGCCGTGGCCAATGATTAAACTCCTCATCTCTCGTACACTCTAACCCTGCTTGTCCTCCTGCGCCGAGTACCGTGCTTGCGCTGCCGACGTGAAGACTCCTAGTCGTCCTTGTCGGCGCTGAGCACGTCACCACTGAACAATCCGAATGTGGCATCGAGCCACCAGATGAGCTTCCAGTACAGACTCGCACGAGACCAGTCGAATTCGCCCGTGTCGGTCCGGGGCACCTCGTTGCCAATCATGCTGCCGCCAAACCACTTTACAAAGGGGATGGCGTTGACCAGGCGCTGCATTACGGTCTGCTGAGGGAGGAGGGCTTGCTCGGCAGGCAGGAGGGTGGCGCGACGAGCGGTAGGGATGCGGCGGCAGAAGATGCTGTCCTCGTCGCGAATCTCGAGGGGCTCCATGCCCGAGGTAGTGGTTCGAAGGGCGGGCACCGGCTCGGTCACGGTCGCGGTGGAAGCATGTGAGTTGCTGATGGTGCCAGTGTCCATGGTGAGGCTGGATGTCTGCGAGTGAGGAGGGGAGAGGTCAAGGAGACGGCTGTTGAACGAGGTGGGCCCGCTGAAGCTCTTGCGACCGGGAGTAGCGCCTACTACGGCGGGCACGCTCTGAGATCGCGGAAGGTCGGGGATGATGTTTTCAACGTCGGGGCAGGCTTCGTCCCTGGCGGGGGGCACCCCTCGGTACGGCTCAGCGTACACGAGGTGTCCCAGTATCCTTTGAGGGCTGGCAAACATGGCAGCCTCACCGGCCTCTCTGCTCTCAAAAGTGACCTTGACCCAGTGCTCTCCTCCGTCGGCTCGATGCACTATGGCCCGCTCGTCGGCGGTCAGTGTACGGCGGCGCGTAAAAGCAGGATCTCGCAGCTCCGACTTGTACCGGCGCTGAGTGGCAGGGGGCTCGCGGGGGTAGTCTTCGAGGACTGTACCAGCAAGCGACTCGTAGTGGGAGATGGCAGCATATTGCTGCGTAGATGAACGGTATCCACGGAGGATCAGCTCGGCGGGCGTAGATGTGACGGGTCGCTGAGCGGCGGCCTCCTCCTGCATCATGCCGCTGCTCTTACGCTGGACAGCAGGTGCAGGGGCTGCCGCGGCCTGATTCGTGACCCAGTCGCCAAAGAGCTTGTCTGCGGCGGCCAAAGTCGGGTTCTCACGACTCCGAGCTGGTGTTCCTGTTCGGGATCGGGAGCGGCGAGTAGATTTGCCAAACGAGCCAGACTCGGCGACGCTGCGGCGGGAACGAGTGGTGCCTTGGGGGCCGTCTTGTCTAGATTGAGCGCCCACGTTAGCTCAAACATGATCCAGTGGAGACAGGGAGGTCGTACTGGTTAAAGTACATGGCATAGGGCCGCTTGATGCCATCGTCGCCAATGTAGCACTCGTCGTCTGGGACGTTGTGGAGGATGAGAGGAGCCATGATGAGGTAGATAATCGAGGATGTCGACTCGTCGAAGCGTAGAAATGGCTTGAGAGATGCGGGCAGTAGATGATGAGGCCGCCGCCGAGGAGATGGGTATTTGCTGGGCGAGGTCGTCGACGTTCACATGCTCAAGCAAGATGAATTTGTTGGAGTTGACTTTTTGGCGGAACCAATTTCTGGCAGTTGCACAGCAACCACTCCACTGGAGTTGGGCCGCTAGGGAGCTCTGTGGGGACAAGTTTCTCCGGCTTCCGCCTGAGCTTTCATGCTTCAAAGGTTGATGCAAACGGCAACCTTGGTCTTTATAGTCAAGCTGCACATTGAAATACATTGCAGGGACTTGTGCTACGCAAATCAACCTCCTGTTCAGCAATGTACTCTGCGTGTGTGTTGGCCAAAGGTACACAAATATCCAATCCGAAGCTGGCAGTTTGGGTGTGAGAGCTACCCTGGCCGATCTCTACAGCTTCCATTGGGCGTTATGAAGATGATATGAGGACAATGAGTACACTTTTAAGCTTGAAAAAGGAAACTGCAGCCTATATTTCTAACAATTAGAATAACCTCCAACTTTAGGACTTGCTCTGTGACAAAGGATGTGGTCCATCATTTGCCGAGACTGCACCTTTTGCAACTGAAGCTTCTTAGCTCCAAGTCTCCAGCAACTCCAACAGGACCCAAGCTCTTTCGACTGAGCTGGACCTGACACTTCCATCATCACGTATCTATCAGTAAACAGACTCTACAAGCCCGAGCTCATCCCCGAGACATCCAATACCCCCTGGCCTCGGGAATCATTCCGCTATGGGCCTCTTTCAGCTGCCTTCAAGTTAATTAGCGAGCTGAATCAGCATCACCTCACTATAAGTCATCCGCTCCAGCTTCAAGCGCGCGGCAGATCCACAACATGGGATCTCCCAGCTCCGGGGCTGGATATACGGATATACTCAAGTACAAAGTTCCTTCAAAAGCCAGAAGAGCTTCAAAGTCGAGGTGAATCTCAATCGGGAGTTTCTACAAGTTGATCCGCCATCATGAGCCAAGTGCTGTCTTTCCGAGCGCTGATCGGCTTTGTTTCTTTTGCTGTGGCCATGCTGGCTCTGTTTGGCGCGGCGCCGCTCAAGGTGTTTACAGCTGCTGTGCAAAGAGTAGGGCTGGATTGGTATGGGACGCAGAGTAACACGACTGCTTCAGCGCCAGTGAGGCCAACGACAAAGACGCCTGTTTACTTCTTTAGCCACGGCGGTGTAAGTCGTATTTGGAGATCTCTTGAAGCAACCATTACTAACGACTCGCCTGGTCTAGCCTGATGTCCAGTATCAAAAAGATCACCCCGTCTATCCAGTTCTCCAGCGAATTGGCAAGGAGATCACGCAGCATGTCAGGCCAAAGGCTCTTGTCGTCTTTTCGGCCCACTGGATGGGCGAAGAGGGCGCCATCCATGTTAACAACGCGGCGGACACTGATCTAATCTATGAGTGCGTCCGCCGATATGCTCTATCTAAAACATTCTTTACTGACAAGAGCAGCTTCTATGGCTTCCCTGATCACTTCTACAAGGCAGAGTATCCCAACAAGGGCAGCCCAGAGCTCGCTAGCAAGGTCATGGTCATGCTATCGGAAGCTGGCATTCAGTCTTATGGAATGAAACGCGGTCTTGACCATGGTGTATGGTCTGGCTTTCATGTCGGTACGTCTACCGTGTGCCCGTGGCGATAAATGCTCATAGTAGGACAGCTTTCAACCCGGAGACAAACCCATTGAACGTACCGCTGGTTCAGGTCTCTCTCTTCAAGAATGAAGATCCTCATGCCCACTACGCCCTTGGCCGGGCCGTATCTGCGCTCCGAGACCAAGGTATCGTCATCATTGGCGCTGGCATGTCAGTTCACAACCTCCGCGACATGCACTACATGTTTGAGGGCAAGACTGAGCCGCTTCCCTACGTCGTGAGCTTTGACGAGGCCCTCAAAGACGCTACAGAGGCCGATCCTGCAGTGCGAGAGGAAAAGATGGCTGCCGTGTGTAAGCGCGGTGATGCGAAGCAGGCTCACCCTTTCATGGATCATCTCATGCCCGTGTACATTGCTGCAGGCGCTGCTGGTGAGGATCTGGGAAAGAGAACTTGGACGTTGCATGAGGGAAGTTTTGGGTGGGCGCAGTATCGGTTTGGAGACATTCCTGCGTCAGCGTCGTCAGTATTATGAGGTTTGGGGGAGAACGATGCATCCGAGTGCTACACTCGAGATCTGTAAGACAAGTGGAATAGAAGTACGAAATGTTTGAGCGGAATAGTCGGATATGTCTTTGGAGTGGGCGAGATTTAAGCTGAACCCGAACTCTGAATCGGCGGGAAGAGGTAGATATAGTCAGTCCCGGTGTTGATTCACCCAGTCAAAGGGTCTTCCGTTTTGCATGAATCTGAGGCCATCCTTAAGGCCTCTTTATATTCTAGCACCATCTATGGAAACACGTCACTGGCCAGTCCTCACCGTCCGGTGAAAAACTTGCAAGACCCATCGCTTCTATTGGGCGAGCCGCGCTTCAGCTGGGTTCATGCGCCGCTTTGTTTTCCAATATTTCGTTGGGCTGTAAGAGTCACACACCATTTATCTGAACATGAAGAAGGCTTATACAGTTGCTGTGCCAGCTCCCTTCACCACATGGCCCTTGTTGTAAAACTCGACGCTTGGCAACATCTCGCTCACAACCCATCTCGCAGTTTGCGTGTGCAAAGAGCCATGTCCGAAAGGCTCGTGGGTCTTTTCCTTTCTCAACCTCCCATCGCCAATATCCAGGTTCCCCAAGGCATCAATCAGGACGCTAGACGGGGACTCATCTGGGCCATCTGGACGTGGGAATGAAGAGTAGCCTTCACATAGCGCTTGGAACACTACCACCTGATCTTGAAGGTGAACGTCTGCCTGGCCTCCAAGAGATACCTCCTGATACAGTTGCCGACATAGCTTGCTAGAGACCTGGGCTGTGAAGATGTCTCTGTTCTTGGTCTTTTTAGGCATCGACCCGAGGAAATCGCTTCCCCATCGGATACCAGATTCTGAGTGGGCGACAAGCAGGATGTACCACCGTGAATCTAGGCTCGAGTCTTCGGTCAGCTTGAAGTGGATGTCGACACCGGAAAACAGATCCCCAAGATCCTTTGTCAGTGATGCCTGGAGTTTCTCATGCACACTGACAGGCACAATCATGCTGACGTCGACAGACCTGGCCTCGTATGACTCTGGCCTCTGCCAGGGCTGGAAACGCAGCGTCTGTCCTATTGTCAGAGGATGGAGCTTGATCCATATTGAGCCCCTCGACTGCGGCCCAGAGCTCCAGCCGCGCCGCTTGAGCTGCCTCTCGACGCGAATACCAAAACGCTCTTCCAGAGTTGGCAGAAGAACCTGATCGAGGTACTCAAAGCTCAAGGAGAAAGACACGTTGGAGCCTCCAGATATGTCCAGCTCGACGGGCTCGCCGGAGTCGTTGCCTGCAAAGACCAGAAAGGGCAGGATAGCTTGCAAGATGAGCATCGAACTGGCAGATCCCGAAGCAGCAGATATCTTGATGTTACGTTGCAATAGTTCCGTGGGACCTCGACGAGGGGCAAATGTGATTGTCTTTGAGCCAACACTTAGGCCCTCGACGTCGGCCTCTGTCACCTCAGCGAGCCATTGTATCGATGTGACATGCTGGCTCTTGAGTCCTGGAGAGGGTCAGCTGGTGTTGATGCGTTACTGGGGCTCCAGGCATCACCGACCTCCTCCTTCACGGTTCCCTCTTACGTTGGTGATGGTGATGGCCTGGCCCGTCAAGGCAGCTATGGCGATTGCCACTCTCACTAACTGACCGCCGCCCTCGCCTGTTGTTCCATCTAGTTGCAGTGGCTTCATGTTTGCCTTTGTCGTGGGGTGAACAGTGGAAATCCGCAGAGTCGATGAGTCGCGTTGTGGGCAAATCCAACTAGAAAGTTCGGTCTTTTACAAAACAGTCGCGTTACACGAGGTAGCAATTGCTGGCAAGTCAAGAGTCTTTTGAGAATCGCTATACATAAGGCTTCTGTCAGATTGCTTATGTGGGATCCGTTTCGATGAGTCTGTTTAGTGACTCACTGGCCGTAACGCGCTCATGAAGTAGAACGGAGGTTTCCCAATCAAGAACCCGGTTCTTATGGCGCAACTAAGAGCGACACAAAGCTCAAGATCCTGGCTAATTAATCTAAACATGACAATAGGAGCCAAAGTACGTGCGCCTTTTCATTTCTTTTTCATATTAGATCTCAGTTCATGAAAGCTCTATGCCTTTCTCTTTCCTCTTCCTGTTCTTCCTCTTCTTCTGCTTCTACGTCTTCTTGGAGGGCGCACCAGAAGCGAAAATCAACTTACACACCGGAACCGGTCAGCATCTTACGCCGAGCCACACCAGCTATGGCTGTGCTTATAAGCTCCCATGTTCATCCTCTCGATATTGATGGATATTGGTGAAGATATTATTTGGCTTCGGCGGTCGCGATATGAGTGGCGAGCTGACGAATGGCTATCAACGGATTCGACGAGTGGCAGCCCCAATCAGGGCACACACAATAAAAAGGCTGTTGCCAATCGCAATTCAGAAGCACATGCTGCGCCAACCTGAAGGCGAAGATTCCAAACGCATCCAGATAATGAGTATCAGTGGCGTTCAGGGGACAAACAGGCCTCCTGTCTTGGAATTATTCATTCGAGGGTTGTACTCAAGTCAGGGAAACTTCTACCATACTTCTTTCCTGAAACTATTTCCAAACAGCATCAAACAACATAAAACAGAAAGCCCTAACTTCCACATGCAATCTTGGAGGGCAACGCCAAAAGAGAAAGAACCCAAATAACCCTTTTCGAAATCCCTAAACTTCTCCATACGAACGAGCCCATGACCTCCCGACATTTCTTCATACTTTTCTCTATGAGCCAACATTCTAAAGAGTAATGTCTCTGTCGTCGCAATGAACCTATCGAATATTCAAGTCGTCACTGACCAGCAGTGAGAACGACAAGTCTGAACAATAAGCCCTGTATCGGAGTGCTTGAAGACACTACAATCATCAGCGGCAACTCTCGCAGTTGAAGCGGTGCACAAACCTTTCACCACAACTCCTTCCAGTCGAAATACTTTTACCTCTCACAACACCCTGATGTTCGCCCTGGACTTGATATCGTCTGCGTTCTATCCTCTACACAACCGCTGCTCTGCGTCGGACTCGTCCGAAAGGTCAACCTCGGCCGCGTACGCCTGAGCAGGAATCGCAAGGTGGTCGTCATCTGGAAAGATGGTCCTGCACTGGTATGGATCAAAAACATATCTCTCGGCATATCTTTCGGTCGTGTTCGAGAAGGCCAGGTTCTCAGCAGCCGCACCGACTGGGTCTTCGGGAGTCGCTTGAGTAGCAAGGTCCCAGGATGTCTGATCATGGTCCTGGACTGTAGGCACCTCCTCACGGGCCGAGCCTCCACCCGCCAAGGGAAAGTTGCTCCGGCTAGTGCTGGTCAATCATGAGAATCGGCGCCTTGAAGGTCGAAAGGGACTGAAACCTACCTATACGAACTGCCCATAGTGCCCCAGGCCTCAGAGGCTGGTACTGCTTGGTGGGCGATATGGGGTATGTCGACGGCGTTGCCGACACTGTTCGGTGGCTCTCCATGGACGGTCGTGCCATCGTCATCTTGGATGGTCTGGATACATCAGCAATATTCCAGCTATGACAACAGACTACGATTATAACATCGCCGGCGACCTACCTGAGCCCAAGCCTCCCAGTCTTGCTGCTCTTCGGCCGCGACGGTGGAGTTGTCTCTGTCAATGTGTTCGGGGTCATAGGCCTGGCCGCCTGCATATGGGTGCTGGAAAGATTCGGCAAGGGAAAAGCCGTACTCGCTCTTTGTCACGTACTCGAGATGTCGACAGGGACATCTCCTGGTATCGCAGTACCAATACCGACCTTCTTCATTCCAGCGGAGACAGTGTGAACAATAGACGCACCGATACGCGGCGTTTCGGGTCATGCCGTGGTGTGTATACGCCATGATAGCAACAGGTCTAGGAGTGGTGTTTGATTCAACGAGGATATTGCCCGACAGCTCCGCCCTCCGCGTTGGTGGGAATCCCGAAGTTGAGAGAAGCAGGGGCTTCAAAACGATGGATGACGGCGAACGGTAAAGCCTATCAGGTGCAAAGCAACGGCCGACAACCTGAAGATTCTCGACAAGCTCTTTCGATGGCGGCGGGAAGATGACCAAAGGTGTACTGTCTGACTTTGATGGTGGAGTTGGGACACCGAAGTTGGCTTCTCGCGGATCGCCCCTCTGAGTCGATGGTTGAAGCAGCAAGTTGATCGCTCGTCAATATCCTGAATGAAAAGATTGCGAAACGGCGAACGCTGGCGTTGTTGTTCGATCAAAAGGGGGGACCGTCTGATACAAGTGTATGGGAGAACAGACGAGGGCGGCGGTCAACTAATGGACATTGAGACCGTGAAGTCTGCCCTGATTGGTCAAGCGATCGCCGTCGCCGTCACTGTCGTGAGATAATCAAGAGGCGGCTTGGCTATGCTCAAGTGTCCAGGCAGAAGCAGAAAATATGTGGCAGTTGGGACGATTCGGGTTGTTGATCAAGTTGCCCAACTTGGACTATGAAACAAAAGAAAGAAACGAAGACCCGTCGTCATGTGCCATGCTCGGTAATTCCGCCGGTTCGCTATGGTTGATTCGATGGGTTCAAGCCTGCTGGTCAGCAAGTACCAGGGCATCCGAGAAGAATGCTGGCCAGTGAGGGTGGAGTTGTGACTCTTGAGGCCCAAAGCAAGGCGAACGAAACGCCCTCCGTGTTGTCGCCGAATAGGGGCTTCGATCGAAACGACGTGGTTCGTCATTTGATGCCGCAGGAACATGCTCGAGGTGCATATCGTGAAGAGACGGCGTGGGATCGAAAGCGGCAGACATAAGAGAAGGGAATCGGGATGGCCTGCAAGATCTGAAGGCTGCATTATGTGACTTGTACTTGGCTTGGCTCTTCGGCGCTCGGCAAGCAAAAACAGATGGCCATCAGAGATCGAGAGAGAGCTTCCAGCATCTGTCAAGAGAATTCGAGGGAGAAACCAAGGGGAAAAGATCAGGAAAACAGCAACCGGGACTCGGGATATTCTTAACTGCTGTCTCTCTTGAAATGGACCTCGTCTTGCCCTTTGTCCACGAGACACACCATTCCACCAACGACCCAGCAGCGACGTGCTTAGACGCCCGTAGCACTTGCATTCATGGTGGTTGCGCCCTGGCAATCACCATGCTGGCCTGAATTTCAGGTCCTGCGTGGCGCTGAGACGCATCTCCACCCCCTTCGAAGAGTACATCTCCCTTGGAATGCCTTTCTACCAGCGCGCAATTTGTCTGTCTTGCGTGCGAAAAGACGGCGTCCTCGATTTGATCGGAGTAGCTCTGTGTATGAACCAGCTCCGAGAGTCGCAGGCAATTGCTTTGGGCTGGCTGGTACAAGAGACAGTTGCAGAGAGAGATGCTCAAATAGTGTGCAATCTCGAAGCAAGGCACTACCAGCACCATGTCTCTGGCTGTTCCATGCACTAGACAGAGGCGTGCATTGGACAGTAAACTCCATGTTCATCTGATCTACGGGAGGGTGGTATCGCATCCAAATACGGAAGCGCAGACAGATGCAGCCATCACTATCCTGGTTAAGGTCGCGTACAGGACCAACAACAGATGGGATGTTGTGCGTCCAAGATTTCCCCGCTCGGCACCCAAGGTTACCAGCCTCTTTGTCTTGGGGCATGGCGTCAAACTGTTGGTACTGTTACTCGGACACAACTGGTCAAGTCTCGGCTGCAAAGCAACTCTGAATGTTCAGAGCTGGGATAGCGTGTTGCGCTATTGCTCTCCCTGCAGCCAACACAATTGATGGAGCCTGTTGGTTGCATGCCATTATCCACCATTGCATCCACCATCGCATCATCACGGTTGATAAAGCAAACATCAAGTTACAAGGAGAAAGCACGTCTATTTAATCTGTCTAGAACTGCCTACCTGCAAACACCTATAATACAGCCGAAACAAAGTCGGTCTTAGCTGAAGTCAGAACACACAGAGATCGCCCAATGTCGTGTGCCATCCTCTTCAGCAAGTGCTGTAAGAGGATCATTGGACCATAGTCCAGTTTCAGAGAAACCAGCCGAGCTCAAAAGAAGAAGAAAAAGGAAGATATATAAGCAAAACGCTGAAAGTTAACGCGTTTCCCTAAACAAAACCGTCAAGTGACCGAGCCCCCTTTTACTACTCCAAGCCTACAACTCCGAGAATAATAGACACCCACTAGTCTTGGCCTCAACGTCGAGGGGCTGACGAAGTGCCATAGTTGGAGTCGTCAGGATAGTCAGGGTCATATCGTTGAAGGTCGGTGGCAGGCCAGTGACATTGCTGAGTAGCCAAGACCCGAGAACCGGTAGCATTGGACCCAGAGAACCACTGGTCCCAGTGGTCTAGAGACTCTTTGGTTGACCTCTTGCTATGTTTCCTTGCGTCTTTGCTAGATGACCAGCGGCGAGATCCCGGTTGTCCTTTTTGGCTGGCCTCGACAAATCTGTGGGTTCTATGACGCGGATTCTCCGGTTGATGTTGTGGCCCAGACAAGTTCACGCGAGCAGGATGGTCAAAGTGGCGTTCGTGCTCTGGATTGCTTTGATAGCTGGAGAGGTTAGCGAATGTCGACCCTGTCTCTGAGCACCATTCTACAACATACCTGCCTTGGTGTGCCGGATTGGTGGACGTGGCAGGGGGGCAGTATGGTGCATCTTGGTGTGTCATGGCGGTTTGCTGTCCCTGGCTTGAAGGATATCGAGGGTCCGTGGCATAGCTTGGATAACTCCCCGCTGCCGGACTCGAAGCATGGACATCAGGTCGGTAACTGTAAACAGGCTGATGCTGTTGCTGGTGCTGCTGTTGCTGGTGCTGCTGTTGCTGCTGGTGCTGCTGATAAGGGGCTGGTTGCATCGCGGCGTAGGACTGTCCTTGCTGGTAGTACCGCTGGTCGACGGTCTGCGTGGGATAGTATCTCCCATGCTCGTCGACGTAGCGCGGGTCTCTTTGTCCGGACATAGTGGTCAACAAAGTTGGATGTTGATGGTACGTGTTGCTTGAGTTCAAGTAAACACTTTGATGGTAAGTGGTGGCCTAGGACTCTACTGATGCTTGAGAGTAATGGGGTGGCGGCTGGATACTGGTGAAGAAGGATCGAAGTTTGAACGAGGAGGACGGACGAGCGTGCCCTCTGCTTTTTGAGTCGCAGGTCTCGATGCCCAACGGCCCATACTGACATGGCTATGGCAGAACTCTGCGTGTCACCATCGTCTGCAGGAAACGTCCGCGACACTGTCGTCTTCGTGGCGTTGTTTGGAGCGAGTCGTTCTCTGAGGCTAGAACCCTATCGAGCAAGGATCAGTTTGAAATGGAAAGGGTACCATAGGGCAACACCCAATCACGCCTCAACTTGTGTGAGCATCTGTGGCCAACGACATAGACCAAGCTGATGCTGTCGCTTCAGGCTGACCTGTAGGCGACTCGGGGTGATGCTGTCCAGGGGGTTTGAAATACGTCAGGGCGAATCTTCTCCCCCTCTGTTAGTATCAATACCGCAGCGTCATCAAGGAAAACAGCCTGGGCGTACCTTGGCCCTTTGTTTCTTCGACCGAACCCAAGCTTTCTGTGCCGAGCCACGCGGCAGTGTCGGCGTAGGCAGACGAAGACGGACAATCTACCAGAGGCCATCGGACACCCTGTCTAGGCAGACTAGATACGGGTTCAATGACATACTCTCGAGAAACGAGGCAAACGGTTCGCATCGTGGGAGTTGTTTGCCCAATGCCAGCTACAGCAGGGCTATCGGTACTGTCGCTTCGTCCCACGAGTAAGCAGGACTACGTCTGGGTAGTACCAGAGCCAGTCAGACAAGGGGCTAATAGGCAAAGCGTCTACTTGCTGGGCGAAGAGGCAAAGGCGACGTGGACGTCCTAAAGTCCTGTGAATGACGAAGGGACGAGATGTTTCCAACCTTGGAGCGGCGGCTTATTACGGAAGACAGGCCATGGAGGGTCACGAGGGACAAGCTGTTATGGCAGTCTTGCTCGTCGATCGATTCGGCCGTTTTCGAAACGCTTGCTGGAGTCGGAGAGTGTAGGAGCAGAACAACCAAGAACGACGGGACGAACGACGGTGGGATTACTGAGTGAAAAGAACGCACAGCCAAAGGGACTAGCAGAGAACCAGATGCCATCTTCTTTTACCAACATCCGCCGGACCAGGCTCGTATCTCTTTGCCTGTGGCTGAGACAGGGGCCTCAAGAACCAACGGCAGGGTCGCAGACTTGACAGCCGAGTTCTTATCACTGGTATGCGACACGGCTGCTTACTTCCCAACTTGAGGTATATCCTCTCAATGGAAGCTTTCAATCTGAAAGAACATTGATAAACTTTGCGATCAGCGAGTTTACAGTACAAGGTCATGTCTTTGACGAGTTTCGATTCCCTTTTGCTCGTAACCCCCAAATGGCTGGTTCATGCAGTGATGAGGGGAGACGAGATCTTTGGAGGCCAGCTGATCCATCCATCGCGGGGGGCCATCTATCGCTGCTAGGTGGCTTGTCTTGGTACTTTGCGATGCGACGCTGAAAGCAAGGATAACGATCCTTGTTACTTGCGGCTGAAGGGTGGCAGACTCAGAGACTATTCAAGACTTAACAGAGGTCATTTCAAGGTTACAGTTGTCGTTATGGTCGAGTTATCAATTGCTTTGTCTCTGTGTGTCCAGAGCCTCGAACAAGCGTGCTTGTTGCTATATACCGCGCTATCCGCCGTGGTCTCTTATCAACATCTTCCCTGCCAGTTACTAACAAACTATGTCTCGCAGATGTCGATCGAAATTGTTGGTTCACCTGAACTTTCTTTCCCTCTGAGACATTGTTACCATTCAGGCAAGGCTCGTCCCAATCACCCGACTATTCCCTGGGCGTTGGCTCTAATTACTACTTGCAGCCAACGCTCGCTATTTTCAAAATCCCTGCCACTTGCGTCCCCATCTCGAAGCCTCTGGCGCTTCAACGGCCAATCTATTGAGATGCTGTGCCGCCATGCAGCCAAATGGCGTGATGTTTGCGTGTGCGTCGCAGCGTTCTCTTTTGTATAGTAACCGAGGTTTTGTTCAAAGCGAGCTCGAAGCGAAAGGAGTCGATTGTCAATGTTCGTTAACAAAGACAGAACCTCTGTTAAGATTGAATCGTCAATCTTTCGGGCACTCTATGCCTATGCCGTGGAAGCTCGGTTGGGCTTCTTATGATCAAGGGTCTGAAGAATACTGTTAGCAATGACTTTCAGCAGAGCAGCGACCCCTTATCATAGTGCGACATGTTGGGGCGCATGCTGTTGTTTGGTAGCACGACATGGAGGCTAACCAGCCACCTCAGGCTGCCAAGGATATCCAGGACGAGCATTGAGAGCCTGGACCTCCCTGGAGCTTCCACTATTTTCCTCATTTTGGTCACCTCTTTCTGCCTGTGGCTCAGGGCCGGTATCGCCGGGCAGGTTAAATCCCTCTCTGGGACGATCTTGGGCAAACAACCATCTCCAGGTCTCGGATGAGACATCTTGACCGATGAGGTCAGGCGAAATGGATTCGATGCTACCCTCGTCGGTGCCAATGCTGGATTTGTGACTACTGTCACCTATTGACTGGATGTCTGTGCCGGTATCATTATTGGCTCCGACAGAGCTTGATGGGTGGCTATTCTGCGACGGCTGTTCTGAGATGGTTTCCCATGAAGAAGTCTTGTTACTGGAAGAAGATGCGGATGCCATGATGAGTAGGGATTGCGCGTACAGCGAAGCGGCGTCTCTTAGGCGTCATCAATGGAGCTCATACTTCTTTTATACTGCTGCTCCATACGATGCGGCTCAATACAGCGACACACACTCATACGAAACACTGAGGCCTGAGGCCTGTTTGCTCTGATCTCGGTGAGATCGGGCACCCCTTCCAGCCCAAAGCCATCACGATTCGAGGACGAGCTAGTGAGCTGTCATATCAATCTCATTGCCTAGATACCTTCATGTTGGATGCTCCAGGATGTGTCCCTTGGACCCATGCCTCCATTGGAAGATATCCCGCGGGAGACTTAGCCCAAGGTGGCTCATCCTGTCGTGAGACACCAACGCAACCACGTTTACGTCTGTGGGTGAAGAGAGACAGGGGGTCAGAAGCTGCTTCTGTGTGTACCTTGAGGCACTGCTACAGTGGAAGGCTTAGGTCTTTGGCTAGCAGCCACAAGAATAAGGCCGACGCAGTATCTGTGCCTGATCATTCTCTCCATACTGCGCCTCCAATCCTGGCAGTGCGACGGTTCAGCCTCGGGGGCTTGGTAAAGAAGCCCTTTAACCAGTTCGTGGCTCTAGGCTCGTCGGAGACATGACTGGCCCCCGGGATCGTACAGTACTACGTAGTACTTGCAGACAACTGAGGCGGGGATGAGGCTGGACGGACAAGAACAGGAAAAGCTTGTGCCAATGCCTCGGAGGTTGATGTCTTCGGTCTGGCCGCTTTTACCCTGCCCTACCCGCTACTACATGATCCTCCATAGCAACCTCTTGGAAGACTGCTCTGACGATGAATGGTTGGATAATAATGCCGATTGAACTTGAGGCCAAGCTGATAATACGCCGTAACGGATGCCACCAAGTTGCACGTTATGAGACAAAGACCCTTGCGTCACTGCATTTTGCGCCTTGCGTCTGCTTGCCTTGATCCACGATTCGTTCAGAGTCGACAGTCTATGATGCAGCAGAGATTTTATAGTTCAAGAAGAGTCCCAGACAAATCAACAACAAAAGCGTGTCTTCCCTAGACAGTCGCTGGCATAGATTGCCTGATCTGCTGATGCACTTCCCATTACGACACCGACAACAGGGAGCTTCTCCGTCCAACCAACTACACCTGGGCTTTTCAGTCACACGACAAGTTTTACTTTTCAAAGACAAGGCGTATGAGCTGACTGGTACCAGATGTTGCCAACTGGCTTCTGATATCTCCCTATAGCCTGGAGGCATGGAATGCAAGCACTAAACTCCCAAACACCAGCTCTCCGGATCTTTACGAATATGCAGAAAGGCAACCACGCTAGTCAACACGAGAGGCTTTGCATGCTTGCTACTCCGAAAGGATCCGGGCTAGAGTTCTGGACAGGAGGTTTAGGGCATGTATTCTTGTTTGATCTGCAATAGTGGCTCGTTCGGGCCTTTGTGTCAAGAAGACATGTCAGTGGCTGCGCATAAGTGCCCCTCAAAGATATACTTCTGTACCAAAGTCTCGTTATTCCCGTTTCCTCGAATGGTGTGCATCAAGCCACATGTGAGGCCAACTCCTAGTGTCAGGTCCACCGCTCGCCGCGGAAAGTAGCCAAGGTATTCACCTATTAGCAGCCTTGAAGTCAAGGCTACTGTTACATGAGCTCCGAGGCCGCATTTAGTGTACTTGATTTCGTAGTCTTCCCACACTTTGGCTTGGACTAAAGTAGTAACTTATGGTGGCGACACTTGGATTGCGGGCCGCCAACTCTTGTCCACGAATAAGTCCTGTCAGTTACGAATGAAGTGTCCAGCTACATGGTTTTGAGACCAAAAAAAATCGGATAGCCTTTTCAGCCTTATAGGAGAGATGACGTCGAAAATACATGTTAGCCTCAGGCCACGGGGGTGCACGGAGTTTGAGGCTCAGCATGTTAGAGACACCTCACTTAGAAATGCTGGGGTATGTAGGTGAGCACCACGTGGGAGACGTTGCATCATGTTCTGACAACGTTATATATTTCCGACTAATCATCTCGTGCAAAGATATCATAACGTCTGGGCGATCTGCAATATGACCAAGGATAGGCTGGGTGAACTGGACCACGAGGCAGTGTAACTAAACCTCCATTGACCCGACTGAAGGGGACTGGTAGCACTATTAGCCAAGATTAACGCTTTCGAATGGGATCTTCAAGTCTTGTGAGCCCAACCAGTTGGGCCGGTATGCAACCTGCAACTCTCGATGCCACGATGATACCGTTGTACCAGACCCTGGAGTGTACATCACGGGTGTTACCGAACGGCGCGATCGGGGCTTCGATCTGTGCAGTGAAACGGTGCTGGAAGGATTCTAACGTATCGATCGAGGCTTTGTCGGTTGTGATTCGAACTTGTCAGACGCCGGGGCGTTGTTAGCTCTGTCGTCCGCCTCACTTTCTTACCACGCCGACCTGTCATAAACTTCCCGAGCGGTAATTCGATCACATCATGCAGATGACGGCCAATAAACTCAAGGGGAACATTCTGCATCCTTCAATCTTCACATGGTTTTAGGATGATGTGGGCGTACAGATACATGCAGGTGCCGACGTGTCTACCTGCGACACGACCGCTGCAGGTGGCCTTCAGGGACCGGGTTTAGGGAATGTTCCATATATGATAGGTCCTGCTTAGACTATAAGAGTTCCTTGAACCACTCGATTGTTTCTTCTTTGGCTTTGTGGCTTTGCTGGTGTTTGGCAATGCTCCATTGGCAGCAGCTTCATGCGTAGAACATGACATCGTCGCGTAAGAGCGTCTTGCTTGGACCACACTTTGTGATACTGCATGTCGGATCACTCCAACTGTCGAATCAGACCTGAATAAACCAGGCACAACGACAACAACATAAGCCAAGCAATGTCGTTGAGCGGTTAGCCAGCCAAGTGTCACATTCTATCGCAATTCTGACTCCCGTTGAGCCCTCGTCAATCAACTTTGATCTAGACCCGCAACCCGTACGTCGCACACCTTGACTCTCGAATAGTTGCATCAAGAAGTGGGGTCTGTGAACTGCCCCGTTTGAACCCTCCGGCATCAAGTGCCGACCCGGACGGAGGAAGCTCCGGTCATGGTCCACTTTTCCGGAGCGCGTTACCGGAAGCAATCCAGTAGAAGAATGACAGAAACATTATTTACCAGAGTAATTCAGATGCAGGTTTTAGATCACAAGCCATGGAGAACAATAGCTGAGACTGCTTTGCTACAGAGTACTTAATTGCTGACCACTTCTTCCTACTTATAACACTCATGTTGAGGTGTGATATAACTCTTTGGGTTCTCTCGAGCGAGCAACATCTTTGCAATGACATCAGTTCGCCAGCCTCGATCAAATACTCTATACAAATTCAAATGGATTATCGAAACCGTTCAGCGTTGGCGATGCTGCAGTGCCGCGATAATGGATGGAGCCGGTCAAGCGAGAGAAAAAGCTATGAGAACAAGGGACATCTCATAAACCTTCGATAATCATGTCGAGTTGAATTCTCCAGCGTTTTTAATGCCCAGCTATGAAATAATGTTTCCCATACCTCTATGGACTACTCAGGTAAAGTATTGGCTTGTATTTAAACATCTCACCTCTGATGGACCTGAGACTCCCAGTGAGAATAAGAACAACAACGACATGCGGAACGTCTCAATTGCGTGTTTTAACATGGCTCTCTGTTCAACGGATAGTCTCAATAAGCAGTCGGCGACGTTGTAATCAGAAAGACACCACAGCCAATGTTCGTAAAATATTCTCCGTTGGCTCTTCTTGTTGCCTTTAATTCAACATTCTTCTACCATCATTCATGGCCTGAGTTTTAAATCACATCGCAGAGTTGTCACAGTTTCACAGTATCAGAGAATGCCAAGATCGTCAAAATGCTTTTATACATGTAAGATGTGTCCCCAAAAGGCAGGTTCACATTCTATATACACAAACAGAAAATCATCTGGTAGATGCGGTTTCATCGCTTTCCACTAGGGAAGAGCGAATTGGGTTGCAAACATCCAAAGAAGGCCACACGTCACAGACGCATGCGGTACATCACTGAGACTCTTTCGAGCTTACAGGACGTTCTTCTTGGCGTGCTTCATGGAGCGGCGGCGGCGGCTGCTGCAGCCGGGCTTGGGAGACTTGGTCTTGACGGGGGCGGACGGGGCCTCGGTCTGAGTAGGGGAGCCAGCGGTCTCGGAGCGGACAACAGTGGCGAAGGTAGGAGTAGGAGCAGGGGCGTTACCACCGTTGTTGCCACCGTTGTTGCCACCAGCGGGCTGAGTAGCAGCCTGGCTAGGGGCAGCGGAGGTCTTGTCGGCAACGGGAGCGGCGGAAGTGCCAGCGGCAGACTCAGCGGGAGTCTCAGCGGGAGTCTCGGGCTTGGGGGCAGGGGCGGAGCCAGAGCCGGCACCACCAGTCCAGACAGCGGGTCCGGGGATCTTGTAGTCGGAGGCGGAGCTACCGTAGAGGTTGAAGACAATGCCCTTATCAGAGTACTTGTAACCCTTGTTGAAGTCAAAGTTCTCGCTGGGAACGTCGCTGCCAGAGCCGGTGACCTCGACCTGGACGCAAGAGGGGTAGAACTGAGCACCACGGGCAGGGTTGGAGTTGTAGGCGGTGTCGGACTCGTGGTGGGCAATGATCTCCTGGCGGACCAGGTACTTGCCGGCCTTGAGGTTCTTGGGCAGAGTGAAGTCATACTTGCCCTTGTTGGCGACGAGCTTCTCGACAGCCCACTTGGAGCCATCGTAGCCAGACTCGTCGATCTTGGTCCAGATAGCACCGGTACCGTCGGTCTCGGTGTAGGGAGCGACGTAGGTGATGAGGGGACCCTTGTGAGAGAGGTCGATGATATCGTCTCCGCGGGTGTTGTGGTACCACTCAAAGGTGAGCTCGGAGCCGGCAGAAGCCTTGACGAACTTGGGGGCAGCCTTGCCGCCGTTGACGTTGCAGACGAGGTTGGGGCTGCTAAGGTCCTTGACGGGGCTGTTGTTGTCGGGGGATCGGATGTAGACGTTCTTGCCATCGCCCTGGTCCTTTCCGTCGACCCAGACGCCGTACATGAGGGCGTGGGCGGAGACGGTGCTGGCCATGGCCAGAGTGGAAGCAATGGTGAAACGCATCTTGATGGATGATCTGTTTTGATATAGTCGGGTTTTTGGTTAAAAGATTGGATGAAGCGAGATGACTTCTAGAGTAATAGCAAAGAATGAAGGTTTGGCACAGCCAATTGAAAGAAAGTGAAGATAGAAAGAAGGACGAGGACAACAGAACTGATTTGCAATGACGAGTGAAGAAGAAAGAAGGCACACTGAAGGGCGATGCTCACCCAGACTTATATATCAACTCTGCTCCATGCTCTCGACGATGGGCAAGCTACGCCGGTTCCACACCTCCCATGTCAAGCTCCAGGAACCAACAGCAGGGGCATTCCGCAGATTCTGCAAACCCAGATGAGTTCTCATCTCGTCAAAGCCGTTGACATGGCGCCAAGTCACATCTCAAACAGGGTGCGTTGGGGGGCCGGCCCCAAAGACTGCAAGCGAGGACAGTCTCGGGCGGCATTTCTCACCTGGTCTAGATCAAACAGGGACCATCTTGCGCGTATCTCCCATCTACGGTGTCGTGTTGAAGGCAATACCGAGAGGGCTTCATGGCGATAGCCTGTGTCAGGTTAGACGGTACCGGTTCCGTCTGCCCCTTGCAGCTCAGAAGCAATCAAGCGCCTTAACCTTGTTGATTAGATGGGGCGCGTGCAACTCTACCCCATAACAAGATAGACATGATAGACGGAAAAATAACATGGGACGGAAATTGAAACCTGGTCGCTAGTTAGGGCCGCCGTATCGACGCTGGGCCGCCTACCCAAAGAGGCGTATGCCCGGCGCCTCGGTTTGAGCCTCACGGTGTCAGGGGATAGCCAAGCGGTTATTGGACAAGTGGAAGACGGTGAAACTGGATGCCCCTGATCACTGAGACCTCCCTGTCGCCCTTCAATAACGGAGAATCGCAATTGGAATCTCTAGCGCCGCCCCGCTGGCCGCCAAAAGAAGATCCCTGTCGTCTCCCACAGCGCAGCCGCACGGTTCTCTGTTCTCTTTTCTCTCCCCTGCCAGAACTCTACTACGCAGTCTAACAGTAAATGCTTAACTTACTTAGTATTCGGGTCCTACCGATTCAAGCAGTTGGCGCCGTTGCGTTGCCCCTGATTATCATTGCCCCCTTACCGACCCTGCCTGCCAACCTGCAAACCCAGCGACATCGACGTGTAGTTTGCCCTAGTGTTGGTGACAAACTCCGCTTCCCACCTGAAACGACGCGACAATCATCTGATCCGGTTGGGGGAATTCGCAATTGCGCGGCGGTGCAGGAGTTGGCTGCGGTGTCAAGGGGGAATATACAAGAAACGTCGACAGCCATGGGCAACCAGCTGCGAGCGGTGTGCTCTTGAAACAGAGTCACCGCATAAGGAGCATCGGTCAACCAAATGTTCCCAATCCAGCAGAAAATATGCAGATTTTGGTGTTTCAAAAAGTTTTCTTGTTTCGCCTGTCTTGAGTGTCCTATAAACATCAGATCATCCCCATCGTTTCTACCGATGGGCCCGACCGTGAAATCCCGAGAACGGGTCTCCTTTTCTTTTAGTATTGTTTTCACATGCTCCTAGACAGTGGTTTAAACAAAAACTATGTAGATCTCCAACACGATGAGAACCCCATCAAAAAAGGAGCTCAGCTCTGGGCTTGGACTCCAACATCCAAACTCCGCCACAGTCTTCTAGCGATGTTCAAGTAGTAACCAAAAGAAGCATCTTATGAAAAGGTGTTTCTTCAAAAATGACGATAGGCTTGTAATCTTGACATGGGTACAGTTCATACTGATAAGGTTGATGCCTGTTTCTCTCCATATTACATGAAACAGAGGGCCTTTGCTACACACGACGTTTCAGCTGACTACCCTAAGGACTAACTCTGAGCTAATGGAAGTGCTACGTGGTAAGAATATTGATTGAAAGCATTGAGATCTTGATACATGCTTGACATGCACGATTGATTAATTAATTCTCTTTACCTCCCTAGCTTCCACGATGGCCAAGGAACAGGGAGGCGGAAGCAGAAAGATTCTGGGTATGTCAGTCATCTAAAGTCTTGCACCGGCTCTTGAATCAGACATTGGATCAACGAGGCAGATTCGTTGTTTCTACGAGTACTCCATTATTAATGACCGGCTATATTTTGACTGTCCGCTAGGTATCAGCGTCCACACCTGGCCATGCTCCACGTCCACAGAAAACTCAGGCATCCACTAAGAAGAAACGCATATATCGGAGATTAAGGAACCAGTACGAAAGGCCTTTGATTGACTGCATGGCTAGGTCGGCAACAGCCGCAATCATCTTGCTACATTCTGACCAAGATGATGATCAACTCGCGCGGCTCTGGAACTGTAGGGTGGCGGTTCCACAACGAGTCTTGCGACTGGGGGAATAGCAACGAAGACAGAGCACAATTGATGGCGAACTATCAATCATGTTTCGATAGCCCAGCAGGGTCACCCGGCTAATTTCTTTGCTCGGGTGAGGATAATGGCAACGCAGCGCCATGACGCCATCTACGGGGTTGCACTTCAGAACAATGATATTCTGAGGATATTATTCAACCCTCTCCGAAGGAGAATCTTCAAAGTCTCCATTGCCGCTGCTGCTATCTTCGCTCTACAAGATGGGCCACCGATCCTTCAATCGCTGCTGAGCAGTCACTCCCAAACATAACCAGGCTAAGTAATTGCTCAAGTGGCGTCCGATCTCAATTATTGAACAGAACCCGGTACGCTGGCATCTTTGATGCACGTGGGAAGTATGACGAAGAGAGGCCTGATGTCGTACACTGTATCAACAACTCGATGGACAAGACGAAATGCTACCAAATTTCTTTCGACGCGAAAGCCAGTCTGAAACCATTTGTGAGTGGAGGACAGGACTTTTCATGCTGGTGCTCATCGCAGGCAGGAAAGCCAAGCTCATTGTTATTACAAGGAATCATCAACGCATCAACTAACATAAAAGGCCAACTTTCGATACACATGGACTGTGAAGACCTACTTGAGTGCGGTTCTGTAGCCGTGAGCTTAGCATAGATCGGATATCCAAGCAACGAGAAGACATATCGTGGTTCAAATTAACCACTACACGCAATGTGAAAGATACCATACTAGGACCTCCCTGCAGGTCTTGGTAAGGCAGGCTTACAAAGTGGATAACATATATCGGTGGCTGCATACATGAATAGAACAGCCAAGAGCAGGTAAAAGTTACGTTAAGAGTAAACTTATGACGCCTCAAGTTTTACTTGGTAGTGGAGGTTTCTAATTGAGTAACTGAAGGTATTGGGCCGGACCCGGCACGCGAACATCGCCTCCCGGGAAAAGCGGGCCGCCATGTCGGCCGGGGTCTTGGCACACGGACCTACTGCCGGGACACTGATTTTGCCTTGACTTGACTTTGATGCAACATTCAACAACTCGTATGGATTACAAGAGTGAATGGAGATCAATTTTCTAAAGAGACATTGATTGAATTTTACATGAGTCAATTTAATTAAACCTATTGCTGGCCAAGAAGAAAAGTCCCTTAATCACGCCTGATTCATCTTTTCCGATTCTCTGTAGAAAGGCGGCAGCGGCTCGAGCTTCTGTCGCAGCACCCACGTCTTGAAGTGCCAGATCGCGTTCTTGATCTGGTAGCTGGCGTGCATCCTCGTGCTCACGCTAAACACCTGGTCGAGCTCCTCAAGCGTCAAAGCCTTGGTCTCCGGCACAAACAGCAGAATGAGAAACCAGAGGACAGCACACCACGCTGCGTACCAGCCGAAAGCACCGGTGGGTGTGAAGCTGGAGCGCAGGCGCGGCCATGTCATTGAGATGACAAAGTTGAAGCACCATGTTGTGGCCGTCGCCCATGACATTCCCACATCTCGTACATGGACAGGAAATGCTTCTGCAGAGTAGGTGAAAGGAACGGGTCCCTCGCCTGGTGAGTAGAAAACCTCGAAGAGATACATTCCCGTCGTCACCAGCCCAACCCTTGCTTTAGGGTTATTCGCGAAGAATGCCAGGCCAGTCCAGAGAAGGAAGACGGATAGCCAAGGGAACGTAAATAGGAGCAGACTTCGGCGTCCCCATCTATCAATTGTGAAGAGGGCCGGAATGGCGAAGACCCAGTTGAGGATACCAGTTCCCATGGAAGCGAGCAGCGCCGAGGTCGTCGAGTACCCCGACTCAATAAAGATAGTCGTCGAATAGTAGGCGATGATGTTTACCCCACAAAACTACCCGCTGTGTCAGTCAATTGAAAATGAATCGTAGAGGTGACTTACCTGTTGACCGAACATTACTATCCAAGTTGCCAGGGTTGCACGTCTGTTGCGCGGGACCGTAAAGAGCTCGATAAACTGCGTAAAGATGTTCTTGCCCCTATTCACCTCACGTTCAAGCTCCACACCCACGTATGTGTAATAGGTATCGCGCGCAGCTTGCACGTTGGAGTATCTTAGCCGTTGGAATGACCGGAAAGCTTCCTGGACTTTGTTGTGCTGGATATACCATCTTGTATGTGTCAGTTGGAGGTACAATACAGTCGTGACGGAGAGCAATCTCACCTAGGGGATTCGGGACAGAAGTAAACTTGAGCGCAGACGACCAGGGGAAGCACAACTGTACTCCCAAGCATGAGGCGCCATCCCAAGCCTGGAGAAATGCCGGTGGAAGGACCAAAGGCGCTGGGTTGCATCAGTACTACGATCACACAGTAGAGGACTGCAGTTGAAGGCTTACACGCCCATGATGTTGCCGAGCATGATTCCGAAAGCAGTCCACATTTGCCATTCTGTAGATTGATCCGTCAGTGCTCGACCGCTTTAGAGGTTGCAGGGAACTCACGCATCACCAGAGCTCCTCGGATCGGCGCTGGCGAACACTCTGCAGCGTAGACAGGAACAGTCGACGATTTTGGGCCAATGCCGAAGCCGAGCACGAATCTTGCGATGAAGAGGTTCACCCAAGAGTTTGCTACCCCCTCCCAGATCGAAGCTATGGCTGCGATCAGACATGAGATGAAAATGGTGCCTCGACGACCAACCGCGCGATTAAGCGGCTCGGTCAACCAACACCCGATGATGGCGCAGCATAGATACGGCGCACCGACAATCAACCCAGTCAGGTTATCCTGCATGGACGGAGAGAACCGCGTGACGCCTTCACCTGCGACGTTTAGGTCCTTCAAGTACAGCGCCTGAGCGCCGTTATTGACCGTCTCGTCCATGCCCTGCACTGCGGCCGCCAGAGAGCACATGACACAAAGCCAGTATAGAGCAAAGGGCTGTGACCATCGATGGGTATGCTCTCGCTCGAGAATCTCTTTGTCATCGGGAGACAGTTCAGGCATATGCTGCGCCTGCTTTGGGGACTGGGCGACGAGAGCGCCCTTTCCGAAGTCCTCGTGGAAGTCGACAAGATCAAACTTGCGGCAGAACGCTTCAACGTCCGCCATCAGTTCCTCCTTGCTCTTCATTGATAGGGGGTTCTCGAATGCTGTGGCGAGTTGCTCAGGGTTGACATTGGAGGAGCGTCGTCGAGGCGCATTCTCGAACCTTTGGGTGCTGCCCAAGCCTGGGCCTGGTGCCGTTTCTTTCTCCATTGTGTATCAATGCCTGTCGGTCTCAAACTGCAGATATAATTTGGTGAGAAGGTTGTAGAGAAGCATTCTCTCGTACGGCCACGGCCGAATTGACTCTGACGAGGGGAGCGGCCTAGATATAAGCGTGCCGTTGACCCTCGAATCCAGACCAACCGCCTCCGCACTTTCCAAACGATCTACATCGCCGATTTGGCCTTCATCTCTCGATGATGCTTTTCAGCACTCCCTTCACAGAACAAAGTTGAGGGGTAAGGTGAGTAACAGCTTCCCACATGACTTTATGGCCACGGCTAACCGCGTGGTAGCCAACTGAATGAGATCATCAACACCACCTATCAGTACAAGCTTATTCGCTCCCTCTGGAACTAAAGTGCGCGATGATGTTGCGGTGTTGTAAGGGAATAGTAGACATGGTGTTGAGGACGGATAAGTCGGCCGGATATATCAGCACTAGCGCCAAACAATCGGCCGCACAGCTACCGCGTGAGTTTGCTACCCCGGGATCTTCATTAGTTTCTAGAGATGCTCATTGGTAAGTGATCTTTCTTGGTAGTTGATCGTCCAGATGGGGTGGAGTAGTTGCAAGTTGATGCTCTGCGGCCATAGGGTCGTAACATGGAGGAGATGGATGACTATCGACGATCAGAATGCTTTCGAGCCTCCCCACAATTCCAAGCAGCATGTTTCGACCCCGAGATATCCGATACTGTTGCGGATAGACCAAAGGAGATCCGAGATCGACTTACTCTTGTTGCAGTTTCACGTTGGAAGACCTCTGGACACAAATCCTTTTAATCTATCGGCCCTTGAGGTATTAATTAAAAGCATTATTTTTTAAAAACACAATCGATCCGTTGAACCCCTCACAATGATTGTTGCAGCCCCTATACCTTTCCACTCTCGACTTCCTCATATGCAGGAATCCTCCACGACCCCCTATTCTCTGGCAGGATCGAGAGCAATGCCTTGTCAATCTTGAGCTTCGTTACAAACGCCGCCACCCACCATGTAGCTTTGATGCCGAGCGTTGTCTCCGGATATGCAATACCAGGTATGAAGAACGGCAGCTTCTGCGATTCCTCAACGTGCGGCCTCAGCGTCGACTCGTACGCCTTGAGCGCCTTGGGTATATCATGACCGTGTCTCCCAATCTCGCCGCCCAGCACACAGGCTCCGATCAGGGCAAGTGTAGTGCCCACGCCCGTCAGCGGTGACGGTGCGTATCCAGCATCGCCGAGCAGAACCACGCGCCCCTTGGACCAAGTGCTCGTCTTGATCTGCACAGTGGGCTGTGCGTAGAAATCATCGGCGGCGTTCATCGCTTCGATGAGTCGTGGGGCCTGCCATCCAGCGTCCTGGAATACCTCGCTGAGGAGCTTCTTCTGGGCTGTAGCATCCTTCTTCATCACCTCTTCAAACTCCTTTTGGTGAGACATTGTGAGGAGATATCCCTGGCCGCGGTCTTTGGTGTGCCAGCGCGTCGACAAGGCTCGACGGCCCGGGGCGCTGTAGATTGATGCCAAGTTCTCGTCGCCAGGTTGTCTAGGAAGGCCAAAGAAGCATCCGTTCACACCGAGGAACTTTGTGTAAGTTGACTCAGGCTCGTCCTTGAACATCATCCGTCGAAGTCTTGACCCTTGGCCGTCTGCTGCGATGAGCAAGTCGTAGCTCTCGACAGCACCTCCAGCGAGAGTCACCTTGACTTTGTCGCCGACGTTTTCAAAGCTCTCAACTGACGTTCCGAATCGGTATTCCGTTTTTTCTTTTGTCTTTTCGTACATGATCTTGCATAGGTCACCCCTCATAATCTCATATTCGCTCGTAAAGGCCTGTCTACCTTTGCCTGTTTCATTCCGCTCAAACAGGGCTTTCTGGTTCCCATGAGTGTCCACAAACTGCAACCCGCCCTCGTCAACAGCATTTTTTCGAATCTCTTCGAGTATGCCCATGCGTTTTGCAGCCTCGATGCCTTGCCCGCGGATGTCGATTTGCTGGCCACCTGCGCGCAGCGAAGGGAACCTCTCGAGGACAGTGCAAGAATGACCAAGACGATTGAGCCATAGGGCGACAGCAGGACCAGCAATGCCGCCGCCAGATATGAGAACCCGAAGTTGGGTCATGGTTGAGCTAAGAGGTATAGTTGCAGGACATTCAGAGAATGTTCAACTAGGGATGTTCTTTGTTTTGTGCACTAGGAGTAACAAAGATGGCAGTGGTAGGGATGAAGGAGAGTAATCAAAGACCCTGAAGTCTACAACAAAGCCACCATTCTTATTTGAAACATCAGGTCCTCTGTTTATATCTGGCCTTCCCGGACTACGGCATACAGTCGTGGCCGAGTAGACGTCATTGACTTGGTAGTTCAAGTGGTTAGAGTGGATACAAGGTGAGACCAAGAGTCCGTGAGCGATCCAGGGATTGCACATGTTCCCTGTAAGTAGAGAAGCCGGCCAAATTACAGAGGCGGGTCCTGTTGAGATACGAAAACTACTATGTTTGTTCAAACAGCCTAGTAAGTTAACTTGGTGCATCATGCCAAGACGGATAGAGTCTGTAACTAAGAGCTTTCGTAAGAACATAGCCGTTGAGCATAAAGATAACAAAGGGACAAGGTAGTAAACATTCCACCGTTTCATTCCCTCAATAGGGTTATTACCGTAAAAACTTAATAAATTCGTAGTTATTAGTGCGGTAGCGAACGCTTCTAGCGTGCTAGCTGCGCCACTAGCTATTTTTAGCTAGCTACTTATCTAGACTTCTATTTATAATCTATAAAGTACTTTAACCCCTTATTTAAAGCCTAATTAATATTAGATTAAAAGTTATAATAAATATAAAGCTAATAATTTTAATAATTATAATAAATAATATTTTTAACTATAGGTTTTTAAGATAACTAAGAGTTATACTATTATAGCTATTTAATAAGATCTCTCTTTTTCTTTAAGACTTTAAGACCTCTATTATAGTAAACTACTCTTAGGTTATTAAGGAGCTAAGTAGGATAATAATTTATTATATAA
>JAJODA010000691.1:0-47450 GCA_021730345.1 Fusarium cicatricum | reverse complement strand
CCACTTTAGGTTTATTTTCTATTGTATAGCTGTGAGCCTCTTGGTTAACAAAAGCATAGAAATTGCGAGGTTACAGAGGGCGTTTTCAAGCGAGTTGTTTAGATGATTGTGTGGTGGAGCCNNTAGCCAATAAAACGCTGCTTACGTACAGCGTTTCTCCCTCTGTTCAAGATTCCTTCTTTAAGTTAGTGGCTGTGATCGCCTCACCCCACGCGCCAACCTTCTTCCAACGCGTCTCCCAACCTCCCCGGAACCACAGCAAAAATTCTCACATCAACAGATGCATTTCTTTATGTCGCATGGCACAACAGTTTCCGATCGCACCCAGCACTTATGCATGCACTTCTCGACCGTCAATCCCATCTTTAACCAGCGGCTGGTCGTGTGCTCTGCTACGTTCTATTGTGTGAGCATTGGGTTATGATGATTAAGTTGGGGGAAAAAACCGTATTCTTGATGATTGTGGAAGCACCTTGCCCTTGAGAGAGCATGGAGCATGATACATAGAGGCGGCTTTTAAGAAGGATCCCGATTAATCGGAGGACCCAAAAGAGACAAGAAAGCCAGATTCACCAAAGCCCCCACCGACCAAGCTCTCGCCGACCCAGCCATCAAACGATACAGTTAGCCCGTTTATCCCAGGAACGGTTGGAAAGAGCTTTCACCAACACGGGCCCTGATAGGCATTGAAACTCCTGACCTGGTTCAGCTAGGCATGGTGAACAACTGTGACAAGTTCTACATGTTTGGCAAGGGTGAAGGCTGCGCCCAGGCTGCCTCCAAAACCGCATCTCACTCGCCGGGTTACAGAAATGGAATACCAAGATCGGCAGTAACTGCGGCGGTTTGTGGGCGGACACATACGCTTACTTTTCTATCATTGGCCACGCAGACACCAGGCTAACCAAGCCCGCCAAGCCTACCAATGGTATCGAAACGCCCTCTCCTATCCAGGACAGCATGGTTAAGAGCTGCAATAAGTTTCATAAGATTGCTTCAACCACAACCTGTCAGTCTATCCAAGTCTACTACAAGATAACTATGACCCAGTTGTCAACCTGGAACCCTGCCGTCGGCGCCAAGTGTACTGGCTTATGGAAAGGCTATAGCGCGTGTGTCGGTGTTATCAGACAGAAGCCTACGCCAGCGCCAGCGCCTATCAAGCCTGGCAACGGTGTCAAGACGCAATCGCCAATTCAAGCGGGCATGACTTCAAGCTGCAAGAAGTTTCACCTTGTTCACGCCACGACGACTTGTGCTTCGATCCAGAAGTACTACAAAATTACCATGCCTCAGCTGGCAAGGTAGAACCCTGCTGTTGGGTCTACCTGCAAGGGCGCATTACTATATTTGTGTTGGTGTCTAGGCAGACTTCCGTAGCCTAATATCTTACCCTCAATTAACATAGGAGGTATCTTCTTAACAAGATGAGAGGATGTATATGGTTTTGAAAGTAGCTTTAATCTTGACATATCTCGTCTCGTTGATAAGGATGTGCCAAGTTGCGAAGCTCGCGTTCGCGGGTCCGGGGTACCGAGAAACTAGTCGATCTGCTGGCTAGGGCTTTGAAACTTGCTTGCTCATCCACGAATAGCCCTGAACTGCCTAGACTGAGAGTTTCCGATCAAGATCAAACCCTTACGCAATCTGTTCTCATAACAGTTGTTAGGTTAGCGATGGAGATTCGCTAGCAACGATGCAAATGTGGCGTGTTGTCCGTAAGATGGAGACGGGCCGTAACAACCTGGAAACCTGTTGGTTGACCCCTGTAAAGTACCGCGTACAGCAAGACATGTTGGGCAGTAAATTAGTGATAAAAAACTTATATACCACCCGCCCCTGCAACATACATTCTCCCATCTTCTTCCCTTCACCATACTCTGTCTTTTCTACGAGGTACAAATACTCAACTCACTTCATACTCCAACTCAAATCCTCTCATCCTTCTCGCTGTTGCCCCATCATGCCCACTGCCCCTACCTACCATGACAGAGTCAGCCGTCGGTCGCGGGAGTACTATGAGGAACTGGAG
Organism: Fusarium cicatricum; assembly: GCA_021730345.1. NCBI lineage: Eukaryota > Fungi > Ascomycota > Sordariomycetes > Hypocreales > Nectriaceae > Fusarium > Fusarium cicatricum. The sequence continues at coordinate 45,418 of JAJODA010000691.1, read as the reverse complement.
ACTCTGGGTCAGGCTGTTCTGGAAGATGATCCCAAATTTCCCCACAGCCTCGAAAACCCAATCACTCGGGCATGTGTCATCCGTGCAATCCGTTGTGACCTCGACTTTGCAAAAAGAGCAGATGTTGCTCACGCTTGCGGGCAATGACCCGAGTTTGCGCGCGCTCGCAATGCGCGTCTCATTATGAGCAACGAATTACCCGAGCCCGGGCAGATGCCCGAGTCAGATCCATCAACCCACCCTTACTGCATTTGGTACCCAGATCTTACAACAGAGGAGACTTACCGTCAGCTGGCCCAGGCATTTCCCTGGGTTAGGTACCAAGCTGGCCGTGCTTGTGCTGCCGCAGGCTACGTCTCATTGTACACCGAGCTAAACCTGCTTCCCGATGTCTGTATCGCCGAGGAGGCAAGGGAGAGCGGAACCGACGGAGGTCGTACCATCTACGATGCAATCATGGCGGCACCAATGCGCTTTGCAGTGATGGATGATCTCAAGCTATCCATAAACCTCGACCATCCTTGCAGCCCGGCATTCCTCAATGGTGATACCGACGTTAGATGGAGGCTTGAAAATCGTAAGAGCGTCGAAACTATTGTTCATTTAGCGGCTCCACCAATGGAGATTCTTAAACGCCGTTTAGCGAGTCCTTGCATCGAGGAGGACATGCGTGTTGCGAAAACGTACAGGCCATACGACAAAGCTAAAGAATGGCAGACGCGCTTGACCTATCAAGAAACCCGTCTTCTCTATCAACCACTCCCACACGACCTCCCAACTGTTAAGAAACAAACCCTTACGGAGATGGCAGCGTACGAAGGTAATGTGGACCGGTATGCACGACTCGCGCGGCCAGAGCCATTGGGCAAAAATCATGTGATCTGCGTGCTACGTGGCATTTACCATCATACCATGTTCGCGCGTTGGTGGAGTGAGGAGATTGAGACAAACTCTCCCCGCGCTCAAGCACTGGACTGGCTTGTACTGGGAGCAATCCGTGAGGCAATTTCAGCACGGAGGATCATGATCAACGACGATCAAGAATTTTGCAATGGCTGGGCTTCTCCAGGACCCAAGCCGTTCCTTATCTGGTGGCCACTTAAGCCACACCGCGTAACACTCGACGTGCTCGCACAATTGGTTCCTGAGATGAGGGAGCAAACCGCTATTGCATGCATCAAGTGTGACTACGACGACACGTTTCGGGCCATCAACCCTAAACCGACTCCTACTCTCTGGCTGGCAGCTACACAAAGCACAGACCCCTTCTATTCGAAATACCTGGAGCAACGCATCGTTGAACTTCAAATGAATGAAAACGACATCAAGAGCGATATGTTCTTGGATGAGTGGGATCAAAGCACCTTGCTGGCTGTTATGGAGCCCACCACGGATTATGTTCGTTCACATTTATCCGAGGGACTCGAGAAAGCGGATAGGTCCCAAAGCTATGCCCCTGCCGGTCCTTATCTTTGTGAAGCTATCTTGGTTGGCGTGGTGGACAGGCATGTCTGGGTGTCAGAGGAGAATTTGACCAAGATCGAAAAAATCAGGAATGGTGTTACTGATTATCTAACTGGGCTTGAAGATGTCGACCTACCAGAAGAGCCCCCTCACAAATAGAGACAATGAAACGAAGAGTAGCCACAACCGCTGGTATAGGGACATGAACTTCGCAGGCATTTCGGACTGGCCTATCGACTTACAAGAGTTCTTGTTCGGCTCCAACGACATGGACCTCATGAAAAGTAAGAGTGGCTTCAGTGTCAAGCCCACGTATAAGCCGTGTTCCACTGCCGACTGGCCAAATACCCTTGACAAGCTCGAGGCACAGTATGGCAGTATACCAAGCCATATAGTGGTACAGCGCTCATCCGAGTGCTTTACATATGAGCGTTAACGCTGCCATCAAAGAGTACAGAGACGTTTGCGAGAACCACGATGACAAAGTAGGCGGTCTATACAGGCTCTGCTCTAGCCTATATCATACTGACGTTCCATAGTTTGGTTATCATGCCGATTGGATTAGAGATGCTATCAACCCACGACTCGACGAGTTCACGGCCCTTGGTAGAGGTGGGGATCTTGAGTACATGAACTGCAAGTGGAGTGCTCCCAGCGGCAAGAACGTAGGTCCATGCGACAAAATAGATCTCAACATTGCCCCCGGGGCCCAAGTCGGTATGCGAGTGGTGGACTTTACGATATGCGATGAAAAAGACTTCTAAAAGGCTTTGGCCGAGAAGGCTGGAATTGATAAGGAGTTGATCACATGGCAGTATAGCCCTCTTGCTGGCGCCTGCATGATCTGTAACCCTTCTCCCCAGAACCAAAAGTCATGGTCTCTTCAGGTCGTCTGATCCAAGGGCTCCTTCCAGACCATCTCTGGCCCTGGTGGCGGCAAAGAGATCGGCCACGAAAGTGGCTTTGACATCACTGATGCCGACAGTGTAGAGCTCTACTCTGAGTCCTACCTTGGCGACTGTGCACCCTGCTACAACACGGGTGACGGCCGCACTTTCACCGTCACGAGCAGCAGCTGGAGCCATGACCGCAAGTTCAAGTGCAAGCCAGCACTCAGCGGAAACCCCGAGACGTGTTCTGTGCTGGACTCTGACGACAACACCCTCGCTGACGGTGAGGGTGATTCGGATTTCAACTTCATTGGCATTGCCATTAGCGCCGAGGGCTCCTGTGGCGTGAGCTTCTTGCTCGAGCCCGACGAGCAGTGTGATGATCAGGCTGAGTTGACTATTTCTTAAATGGTATCGAGATGCCTCGTCACGACCGTGCTCGTTCAAGGGGATGATGGAAACGAAGGATGCTTGTGACCTGTACGCGTTCAACAGAAGTGGAGATGGTGTGAGTAGACTCACAGACACAGGAGTTGAGCTGGGTTTGTAGTGTATATATTAGATCGTATAGATATAGTATACTTATGAACACATATTGGAGAAGTAAATAACCTAAGCGTAGCACTGTTGATTTGTACTGACTGCCACTAAGTGGTCGATTACGTTATAGTCTGATAACCATTTTCTACCAACTGGCCATCGGTTAAACTAATTCGACGCACAAGCCATTTTCATCGGACTTGGGGATATAAAGCTGCTTTAGAGTCTCCCGAAAGAGAAACAGTATTTAGCAGATTTGTGCAAAGGAAGCACGGGGCTCAGGACTATTAGTTCTACCACTTGACCCCGGCATCAACGTTAATCGTGTACCGCAAGCCGTATTAAGAAGTTCACATTGTGAAATGTTTGCAATGAAGCTATCACTCAACGTCTTTACGTGCACGCATCTCGAGGCATCTCGGTGATGGTGATACAGTTGAGCAATCTAACACGGAAGCTTTTACAGTAAGTAAAAATAATGGGGAAAAAAAGGAATCCAACCTAAAAGGCTGACGATTGTGTTGTTATATGAAAACTTGGCACACTGACGAAACGGGGGAAGATGACAGAAGTTTGACAAATAGTTTTAAATATTCAGTTAGATCTATCTTTATGACAACACTGACATAGCTTTTTTTACAGTGGATTCATCTGGTGATGTGTATTCCTAAAGGGCTAGGAGCCTAGGGTAGCAATAGCTACCTAGCTGACGACTGTATAATACATGTTGCCTCACTTGGCCTCACTTGGAATATGCCGCCAGTACACCAGCAAGCTCCTTTCCAGTCACCGATACAACGCTTCCATGGCGCGGACTGGTGGGCAAGCTATAGTTTTGGGGAACCTTCCAGTCTGGGTTTGCGATATCAGCTGTCTCAAGCGGTATATACCCACGACCAGCGAACTCGTCGACGAACAGATAGAACTTTTGACCATGAACATCGCCAGGGTTGGACTTGAAGATTGTAGGGCCCTCCACCACCTGAAGGCCAGCCTTTGTACCGATGCAGCTCGTCACATGGGTCCAACCTTCTTGGCCGTCGCGCAGCCGGGGTGAGCTCTCTTGGATGATATCAATGCATTCCTTGCCTGACACTCCGCCAAAGTCCTTCGTGAAGCGGTGATATGTATCGCCCTCCTTGAGTACCGTCGTGTCAATTCGGTCGTTTGAACCTTGCCAGATCTTAGGTTCGCTAAAAGTGACGAAGTCACTGGTTGTGGCGTACATGATGCGAGCAAATGTCTTGACCTCATGGTTCGGATCGTCCTCAGAGTACAGGCGAGAAGCCCAGTACACCACGTACTTGCTGATGGACTCATCATAATACGCCTCGGGCGCCCAGGTCATACCGGCTGTGGGAAGGGAGACGAGGGTATGTCGTTGCTCAGACCAATTGACCAAGTCGGTGCTCTCCCAAATCTCAAGATACAGACTTCCGAACCGCAGAGCGCGGTCCCAGCCAATATCCTTGATCTTGAGATCGGTAGCAACGAGAAAGAATTTGTCGCCTTCGTGAGATCGCATTAAGAAAGGATCGCGCAGTCCTTTAGTGCCCTTGGATGACGTGATGATTGGCTTGCCACCATTCAACTCCTTCCAAGAAAGAGCATTATTGCCGTTGCTAGCAGCGAGGTATATACTTTCTCCGTTGTTTTCATCTCCAACGAAGTAAGCAAAGACATAACCAGCCGCTGTATCGGTAGAGTTGTTGGTTGGGCCAGGGTAAAAAGTAGGTTTGGCTGCTGTGCCAGTGGCTAAAGCCAAGACAAACGTGGTGAAAACGGAAAGAAGCTGCATTGTCCCTAGATATGCAGGAAGACCTCGAGGGAATGATGTGGCTCACCACTTCAGTGACCAGTACGATATATGTATGCACATATTTACATGAGCAGTTATCCCCTCTGGAGCGGAACTAATTTCCCCGATACTCTCTTGGCACTCGTATGTCAAATCCAGCTAAATGGAGATGTCGGTAAGCGGTCCAATCGGATGACAAAAGCTCGGTGAAGCTTCCAGAGAACTTGCACGTCCCCACGGGGTAGAGCTCCCGATAGGGAAGCGTATACGCCGATCCCGTGAGAACCGGTGTTCAAACCCAGCCATTTGCAACAGCTAATTGATGCGCATATGACAACTCCAACGCCAAATGCCACTAATGTGGGCCGTTTTCATTGTTTGTCGAGGATAACAGCTGGTAGTTATGGATACGGTCGTCTCCCGTCGAAACTCGACAGATTAAGTCTAGGCAGTGGGCTTATGGAGATGATATGATTGGTGCTTTGATATATCTGCGCTTTTAGTTCAGCTGCTAACTTGGTTTTCTGGTTCTCGTGGATATGTGGCCCCATAAGATTGCCTTGATTCTTGTCTGGGGTACTTCGTACTCAACGTCATGGCATGCGACCGCGAACGCGAAGCAGGTAAGAAACCGCCAACCTGGATACTATAATACGAGAGCTTGACAACGCGCTAATAAATAAGGCTGTAAGGACTCTTATAGAAAGCGTGGATATTTGCCCAAGCCTCGCCGGCATTTATCAGTACCTGGCCGGCCTATATGATACACATCTGAGAAGTCAGCACTTCCGGACGGCAGGAGTTAGTAGTATTCAACATTGAAACCAAGACAATCTATCAGAGCCACTGATAGAAAGTTCCAAGACATAAAGACCATGGCGGGCTGGCGAATCCGAGCACAAATGGGGTTCCCTTGAGATGGAACACGATATACCCTAATGGACTTCGAAAATTCGTGGAAGTCACCAACACCTTAATAAGGCCATAGAAAGTCCGGAACTTCGTAGACGAAAATTTCAACCTCCGGTGCCCTTCAGCGAACAACTGTCTGGAATTCTTTAGAAAGCATTATATCTATCACATAAGAGCTATCATAAGAATCAATCATGGCACTCAGAAACTATGTATAATGCTCGATGCTCTTTCAAAGGCAAGGTGCTTCCACAATAAAAAGAACACAGTTGACCCTCAGAGATAGCAAGCCATATCAAACCGGTAATGGCTACAAGGCTTGACCTATTCCTATCCGCAGTCTCCATTGTATTGGTCTAAGTTACCAAATGCTCACATAGCAATACGTTCCTGCAACAGCTGGTGACATTTGATTTGAGGTATCAATAGCTCGTAAAAACTGGAAGTTACCTAATTCTCGATGTTTAATCTATAAAAAGTAAGCGGTGACTGCGTCAGCCCCCCCTCTACAACCCTCGGCGGTTTCAAGACTACAACAGACCATCTAAGGGCCTACAAGTTAACAGTCACTCCTCCATTCATCCCCATTCAAGACAGGTGTATCCTCGTCGAGAAGACCTTCCTTCCGAGAACTCTTCCAAGATGTGGGGTGGAGACAAACGCGAGCTCGCTGAATAACTCAGTCTCGAGTTCAAGTCTTGTCATGTGTCAGTTAATTGTGAAGAGGCTGAAGAAAGAAATAGCAACCGGCGGTACTCATACTGACCAATGTCAAGTGTAAATGATATAAGCGGGAGAGGAAACAGAAAGAGTGAATTTTGTAGGCATTGGGTTATAATGTCTCTAGGATAGAAGAAAAGAGCCTTGTTCTTTGTTACTAGTGAAGCTAACCTCCCAGATATCGTAGGGATGGAAAGCACCTTCACATAGAGAAAGAAACAGAAAAGGTAGAAAGACAAAACGAGTGCGGATAACTATACGCGACATAATGCTGAGAAGAGACCATACAACACACAATTCACAAGACCACCGGGAGGGTTGATGGGTTGATGTTGTCGCACCTTTGGCGAGTTGTCTGGTGGATATTGGTATAGTTTCGGAAGCCAAATACCCATTGACGCAGATCATGAGATAGTAGCCACAACAACGATTGAAAAGATGCTGGAGTCATGGCTTGGCACGTCAACCAGATAGCAACTCGTGATATCTGATCTATAATATTCAACCGTTCGTTGACCTTCCTTATCGCACGCGATAGCAGCCTTTATAAGTCAAGATACTTGGGCGCGGTAACGTTTCGTCAAGAAGGACCTGCTCGCCATCAACCGTAATATCTGTCGCTTACATAGCTATAGCTTTTGTGCCGATAACCACATAAATATCCCTCAAGCTTCAAATAACTGAGGTCAATAACAACAGCAAATAACGTGTTGAGCTGATAACAAACGTGGCGAGAAATCAATCTCGCTTCCCTGATCATTTGCTACAATCATTTCGCCGGACAAGTGCAACACACTCTGCCCAGTGATACTGGGGAGAATGTGGCCGTCGACCAAAGGGACAGCGGTCAATGTTACACCGAATCGAGCACATCAAAATAGGTTGAAAGAGTCCTGTTTGGACTGTACCAAAGAGGCCGTGCTTGGCCAATCATTGAGCCGCACTTGATGACACCTCTATATGATGATTTGCCGAGCTGTCTCGGTGATATGATGTTCCGGGCCGAACTGTGAAACATGATCATCACGTGCGGTCACTCCACTTTGGGGCATGCAGTCAAATTTTCTTCGAAAATCAACATTCTACATCGACTCAAGCATTACCATCCCGACAAAGCCAAACCTGCTATAGAGCTTAGACGCTGTCTAATAGCTACGAGTTTTGGTAATAGATTATAATAAATAAGTGGTTTAACCGGTGAGTCTATGAGAAAGATATAGGGTAATGTCTTGGTGGTATCGCTAGGATGCATGGGTAAAACAGCGTACCTCGGTTGGCTATTAACGCCCGGAACGTTGTTATGGATGGCCACTCAGCTGGCTAATTGTTAATCCTGGTTCATGCCCTCGTCGATCTGTCCTACCATTTAGAGCCCTTGTCCTTGTAACAAGGATCGTTTTCGGCCGAGTGCAGTACACTGTAACGCGGAACCACTCATGAGAGATCCGGCCCTCGACCAATACTACCCCGATCACCCCACGTGCCACTCGGCAGCGATCGCAAATTAGCCCATGCACTGTGCCGCCGACAGATAAAGTCGGTTAGGACCAACACAACCAAAAGGAATCAAAGAAGGGTGGTGGGAGATACTGCGGGGATTATCTCCTTACCCATCCCTCATTCCCTCCAATGAAATGATTTCCCTCTGCCTGATTGCCTCGGCAAGGTTATTACTCGTCTTTCTATCCCTGCCAAACTTCTCACTATGGTATCCTTTATGGTAAAGTGAGCCGGACCTTGGCCGCATAAGTACCCGTTGGCCCCGTGTGCCATCCACCGGCGAAGGACCGACTGTGCCGTAGCCTAAAGGAATGTTGGTGTTGAGAAACGAACTGACAATGATCCTGAATAGCCATATCGGAGTATTGCTACCCCTGATACCATCAGTTTTGAGCGAGATGCATGCTTGGTTTCACAAACGCCCCCTACTTCATGTGAGTGCGCCTGTAGGCCCTGGTGTTCTATCCATTCCTACAGACCAAAATTGAACCAGTCTCCTAACCCATGTGTAATAATGTATGCTTTTTTTCGTTCGTAGGATCATCTCGTAATTGAAACGCCACGCGTGACTTTCGTGCGGGCCGTTCTCATAAAGTTCTCGGCATTTAATCGTGATCAACCCCATCGCCGTTGGACCAAGAATTGTGTTCGAGATCGAGTTTAGGTCGTCACTGGTAGAAAACCTCGACGTAAATTTTCGCCATGCCAGGCGTCGCCAAAGAAGCCGTAGTGGTAAGCCCCTTTGAATCAGTCTCACTATTCTCGAGCCTGGGTCGTTGTTGGCCTATCTCTTGTTTGAGTCTTGGACCGCTTGCTAATTATGATTCATCTCGCAGCCTATCGAGGCGGTGCTCCTCGGGCTGTCAACAGTTCTTGTCTCTGCCCGCTTATTTCTTCGCACCATCCGCCAGCACCAGAACCTCACCATCAGTGATTGGTTTCTGATCATCTCCTTGCTCGATGCCGCCGCTCTCTTCGGGACCGATGCGGTCGCCTACAATCTTGGGGGGATGGACGAGTATGACCCCAATAGGCCGGAGCCGAGCATTGAAGATCAGATCACGTTGATGAAGATCAAATTTGCGGGCAATTACTTCTACGACACAGGCGTCTACTTTCCGAAATTGGCCTTACTAGCACTGTACTTCAAGCTCATCCCACAGGTCCTACCATCGTTGCGCAAGGCTCTTTATGGTGTAACCGCCTTGACGGGAGCTTTCATGATCACGACTGTTTTCTTGGATACCTTTTGGTGCGGCCGTCAGGTGTCATTAAATTGGGAGATCGATGGCGGCTGCAGCACGTTTGACTCCAAGACTGTTTTTCGGATTGATTGGGGAATGAACATTTTGTCGGATATCTTGGGTGCGTCTTTGCTTTGTCGCATCTCTCGTCTACTTAAAAGCCCTAGCTAACAAGACCATAACAGTGTTTGCCCTCCCGTTCCCTCTGCTGGTTGGTCTTCAGCTCAATAAATACTACAAGGTGGGCCTATATGTCATCTTCGCATCAGGACTCATTACGGTCGGAGCAAGCACATCCAGATTTGCAACCGTCGAAGCCATTCATGCTTGGACCAATGTCTGTAAGTCATCCTCCCAAGCCGCTTTCCACTACCGCCATGAGATTAACCAGAATGATACGCAACAAACAGACGTGCTATCAATGACTGAACTGAGCGCTGCCATTGTCGTGGTGTCGTTACCCGCTCTCAAACCTCTTCTCCATGGACTTGGGCTACACCCCTCGAAACAAGGGACCACACAGACCGGATCAGGCTATAATAAGCACTCAGGAACCGGAACCTCATCGAGCCACTTCAACAAGTTATCGAGTGGTCGGGACCACGGGGAACTCTATGCCACTACCACGCGAGCGGCGGCGGTTGCCGAAGAAGACTCCGGCAGTGAGGTGGAGCTGACCAACCTCCAGGGCATCTACAAGTCAGCCCGCATTAGTGTGACCTACCAAAGACGGGAGGACATGAACTGACAGGGGATGGGACGGGGATCAATCCGCAAGATAGCAGGGATACATAGCGCCAGTCATTGGTCAACGGATGTGTGGGTGTGTGCGAGTATCAGAACCTTGATAACGAACCAACAGCTTGCCTAAAAGGGGATTTCCAAGCACGAAAAGAAGGAGATAAGGATGAAAATGTAGAGGGGACTTTGTATCATGTGTAAAAATATTCAGAGAGCTTTCATAGCGTGATGAAATGCCAGTTTGACCAACGCGCATGTGTAAATATCTATTTTCTATCCCTCCTGAAATCCGTGATAAACAGATCTGCAGGTCTGGAAAAACATGACCACCAATGCCTCAAACTCCGAGAGAAATTGTTCTTACGGGCTGTTGGTCCTTTATTGGTGCACAAACATGCTGCTTTCCTTCTTTGCAGGATGCAGATGTTGACACCTGCAACGTCTCACTGGTTTCCCCTGTCTCGTATGTATGCCACACTCTTGCATTTGTTGGTGCTAGGTTCATTATCGGTTTACGGCGATCTACTCCAGTACTCCGGCTAACCCGACCAATAAGTAAACCTCATCCCTGGGAGACTCCATGCATGCAATACTGCCTGAACCGTAGCCCCCATGTCTGGTATGTTCCCGGTTTGCCCTTGACTTAAATCCGTACCGAAACAGACTACTGCAACCTAGTTTCTTTTTCTTTTTCTAATTTGTCTCATTGCCAAGAGGTGTTGGTTGTTAGTGGGCATTCACGCGTACGCATGCAGCGGATAAAGTCATGCCATAATCCTTCCACCAGAGCCAGGGACCGTTACATCGAATGCGTTGCAGGTCTCTTCTCTTGCACTGTTACCGGGGTCTTTCTCATTTTTCGCTTAGCGCGTCGGTCGTTTTGATATCTGATTTTAAAAGTAGTCATGTAGTCCTGCACCAAAGTGATTGTTGTCCCTCGCTCTTTTTCACCACCACCACACACATTCCCATTTTCTGTCTCGCGGGACTGCAGCCGTTCGCAATGGCATTCTTTATTGACGGAAAGGATTGTATGGTAAGACATATTATGCCATTCCTCCCAAGACTCTAGCTCGGTTCGTATACTGACACGGCATGTCTAGATCTCTGAATGGATCCTGTTAGCAGTTTCCTACGTCTTCGTCGGCCTGCGTGTCTACGCTCGCCTCTTCCGCGCGCGCGAAAAGCTAGCTTGGTCCGACATCCTCCTGATCGTTTCCGCACTCGATGCCCTCGCACTCATCATCTGCGACACTTTGACTTACCAGATGGGCGTCCTGGATAACGGGGGGACGTCCGTTAAACTATCCAAGGTAACATAACCTACCAAACAAACGAGTTGTGTCCAGAACAATGCTCACATCTACATCCAGATTTCCTTCGCTTCCAACTATTTCTACGACGTCGGGATGGGCTTTCCTAAAATGAGCATGCTGGCCTTCTACTGGGCTTACTTCCTACCTTCCAATGGCATGAGCTCCGCGATGCGCAAGTCGTTGTACGGCATTACTGCCTTTGTCTACCTATCATACACGGCCATTTTCTGGGACGATACTTTCTTCTGTGGCAAAGATGTTTCCGTTCAGTGGTCCCAGGAGGAGGGTGCGTGCAGTGTCTTCTATGCGCCTGAGACGCTCATCCTCAATTTCGCACTGAACCTGGCCTGCTACGTTGCTGGTACGTCACCATCTCAACCACTCCGCAGTATACTATCTTGGCATGTCCTAACTCAACTGTCTTTAGTCTACGCTCTCCCTCTTATCTTGTTGATTCAGGGTGTTCTTAAACCCTCCACGGGCGTCACTGTCACTTTCGTCCTCGGTTTCCTGACAATCTGTACCACTATCATCCGATTCGTCACCCTCAAGGTCGGCACCGGACAAGCGAATCTTGTTTGTAAGTCATGGCTACCCTTTCAAATCGATACATTTTTATTTAACCACTTCTTTGTAGACCCTCTCAGCATGGTTGAAATGGCCCTCGCTATTATTGTCGTGTCTCTACCCGGCTTGAAGCCGCTTGTGAGCCGGTCTCCCAAGCACGAGACTTCCACCGACATAATCGAAGTTAAGAACTAAGCTAAAGGTAGCGTAGTGATAAAGTTTACTATCATATATCTTTTTCTAGCAGAGTAAATTTTACCTATAGATTGATTATTTTCAACTTTTAATACTTGTCTAAATTATTTTTCAACTCCAACTTTTAAACGAACTTCAAAAGAAGCCTTATACTTATAGCATTTCTAAAGTAATGCTGAATCAAAATCAACTCCTAAGGTAAGTATTTTCGAAAAGTACGTTAAGCTTGTGGTAATATTCCCGGAATCCTGCCTGCAGTCGGAGCTTTTCTTTGCAATCACGAGATCGCATAACTTTACTCTTCAAACTAGCGAGCTCCATTCCCATGTAATTCAACTGCCTACACCCCAAGCTCGTTTCGGCCCTCAAACTCGTATGAACCAAATTGCCTCGCAGGCACCTTCTTTTCAAACATGAGATCCAATTCTTCATAAGTCCTGCCTTTTGTATCAGGGACGTCGAAATAGAAAATCACAAGATAGATAACTGCCATGCCAAAAAATATCCAGCCGATGTTCCCGCCCATGTTAGCCTGGTCTTGATTGAATAGGTAGGGCATGATGATTTGCCAAATGGTTGACACGATGGACGAAAAAGCTTGGCCCAGTGCAAGAGACTTGGAACGAAGCTTGATAGAAGACACTTCTCCGGCTACACTCATGGATGCTCCGACCGCAGGTCCATAAGAGATACTAGGGAACGCAACTGCGACGCCGATGACAGTGAGCGTGGCTGGTGTACGTGTCATGGTGCCTGCAATACCCATGGCCAGGTACATGGCGAGACAGATACCGACCCCAAAGAACATGAGTGTCCGGTAGTTGAACCTCATCATGGCAAATACGTTCAAGGCCGCTGAGACGACACCGACACTGATAGCGATCTGTAAAAGCATGACAACGGTATGATTGGCCATACCGGTCTGGTTGAGAAAGTATGGAGCGTTGGAAGAAAGCACAGTCCCAACGATTTGGGGCATGTACATGCATATAAGAATTATGCGTGAACGGCGCAGATTGGTACCGCGGAACAGCTCAACATACGATGTTTTCTCAGCCGCAAGCCGACGTTCGGTCTCGACAGAATGCTGAATTTGTACCAGCCGGGCGTCGACTCCCTCGAGGCTTGAGGACAGACGAACAAGAGAACGGCGCGCTTGGTCGTGTTTGTTCTTCAAAGTCAACCAGTAAGGTGACTCGGGCATAAAGGGGAGTCCAAGTACTAGTAAGCCCGGAAAGATCCAGGCTACAGCAAACACAACACGGAAAGCCGAGTCGTCCATAATGGAAACTCGACTAAAGGTTGCCGAGATAGCGAGCAAGAGTCCGATATTCTGAAAGTAGTTAGATAAGGAATAGATCGTTCTTCAAGACGCAAAACTCACCAACATAATTGCATATGTCGAAAGGGCAATTCCTCGCATGGGCAACGGCGCAATCTCAGAAACCCAGGTCTGCGTGCCGGCCAGGATCAAGCCCATTGCGTAGCCAGAGGTCATCTTACCACCGAGGAACTCGGCCGGAGTTTTGGAAATAAATGTGAGAGCAATGCCTGCCGCCGAGATAAAAATAGATAGAAGAAAAACAGATCGTCGACCGAATTGGTCTTGGCAATAGCCTGCTGAAACGGAACCAAGCATCGTCGTCACATTGTACAGAGAACTCCAGAGAGACTGCCAATATGCAGGAATGATGAGCGCGCCATCGACATTGGTAGCAAACCGCATCCTGTGGCAAAATTCGTAAGCATCACGCATAAACAGTAGATGGTTGTTTATTGTGAGTTACTAACTGAAATGCAGGCATAGCCAGACAGACTGACATCGCCAGGTTCTCGTATCCCACCATGAGTGGGCCGACTATGAGAATAATCAGTACTTAAACTTATAAAAGATTTGTCTTCACGTACTGTTGGCGTAGAGTGTCCAAAGGACAATCTTGGGATTGGCCTTGAGGCATTGCCAAGTCGTTTCCGAATCTTGCTGAATCACGATATGCTCATCGTGAATTGCCCTAGGCTTCTCGTCCGGGTAATCATTCTCATTGTTTGTCATGCTGAAGGCTCGAGGGACCGTGTAAAGGAAACTGAATCTTGATGTTTCACCCTCAAAAGCAGACAAGCAGCCAGGCCTACAACGTACGTTGGTTTGACCTCCTGAAATTAAAAGGATTTAAGGAATCCATTCTGCTCCATGGACACCTGGACCTCTTTATGTATGTATCGACTCAGCTTTCTTGAATTGTTTGATCGACACACTCGGCATTTCCGACCGCAGGTCTCTCCACACCCTAAGTTCCCCATGGGGATCAAGGATAACGAGTACGCATGCCCCATCAAGGGGCCAACGGCGACAGAGCTTGGGTTACATAGCGTAGGCAGGTTACGACGCCAAATTGCGCTCTGTTCCGCATGGGAGTGCGTGCGTGTTGAAAATATGCTCATGTAAGCCGACTCTTCCTGCAAGATCTGGGCTCTGAAGGCCATATGAATGGCATATCGAATCCAATAATCTAGTTTCGGTGCGCTGCGCGACTTTGATTAGACGAAAGATGAGTGTAATATTGCAGATTGTGATGTCCTTCGCAGACAGGTTGCTTGCCGGGAGGTGGTGCTTGATTTGGAACGAACATTCAGTGAAACATCAAAAGGCGGGATATTCAACAATGTCGCCTTGTTCGTGTACGTTACTCCCGAGGGTTTGGCATGATCTCGGAGTTTGGCTTCGGCATTAGATGCACCGAGCTATCGCCCGAAATATCTGCCGGGGGCCGAGTTCGGATATTCCGATCCAACCAGCTTGCCAGAAAACTCCCATCAGTGAGTGCAAAACTGACTATAACCCGGATCCGAATAATAAAAAGTATCAACTTACTTTGGCCTATTTTAACCATATGCCAGTCTTTGATAGGCTTCACTTCTACAAACGTGATTATCTTCAGGTCCAACATGGGCTCTTTAACACCACCTGATGGTGACTTTTGCTCTTTGCTGCCCAAGCTTACCCTCCAAGAGAAGATTACACTCTTATCTGGGCAAGACTTTTCTACCATTGCCGGCGTACCCAGGCTCGGTATACCGCCAATCAGGGTCAGTCGTTTTCGTTACAAGGAACTCAACCCATATTAAAAAAGCCATTCAGGTCGCCGACTCAACATCTGGGATTAGGCCTTCAGGTCTCGAAACAAGTCTTACAACCGCATCATTTCCCAACACAGTCTGCTATGGGTCGACATGGGACCCCGAGCTATTGTATCGCGTCGGTATGCATCTTGCCAAGCAAGCTCGTATAAAGGGCGCCCACGTTGTTTTAGGGCCAACGATAAATATCCATCGAGATCCACGAGCTGGTCGAAACTTTGAATGCTTCAGCGAGGACCCTTTACTTTCTGGACAGCTGGCTGCGGCTCTTGTGAACGGCGTCCAGTCATTGGGTGTCGGATCATGCCCCAAGCACTTTGTTTGCAATGACTCGGAGACTTTGAGACGCTACTATGATGTGAAAGAGTCAGTAAATGGACGAGCGCTTCGGGAGATATATCTTGCGGCATGGCAGCATCTGTTGCGTGCATCAAATCCTGAGGGGATCATGACTGCGTAAGTAAACCAAGATTAAGCGTATTTGAGCTCGGATTTGGACTAATAGATAGCAGCTATAACAAAGTTGACGGCCAATTCTGCAGCCAAAATCCGTCCTTGACCGAACGTGTTTTACGCCACGAATGGAACTTCAAAGGCATCACCATGTCAGATTGGTTCGGCACTCACGCGACAATCGAGCCAGTCAAGGCCGGCCTCGACATCGAGATGCCTTTACCAGTTTTCCGAGGCGAAAAACTCGTCGAAGCAGTGAAACTTGGGCAAGTTGCCGAGAGCGAGATTGACATCCTGGCCTCAAGAGCCTTGGAACTCCGTAATCGAACTCGAGCTTGTCTTGCATTCACAGAAGAAGGATCTGAAGTGAATGAGGAAACAAACAAGCTTGCCCGGGAAGTGGCAACAAGCGGTATAGTTCTTCTCAAGAATGATGATGGTACCTTGCCGATAAGAGCACCGCAGCCTCGTCGCATAGCCGTCATTGGTGAGTATGCCGCAGAGCCTGTGATTACCGGAGGTGGTAGCGCATCTTGCATACCGCAGTACCGATACTCCCCTCTCGAGATCCTCCAACAGAGACTACCCGATGCAGTACAATTCTCTCCGGGCGTACGAACTCGCAGGATAATTCCAGTCGTACCTCATGAGAAACTCGCATCCCACGAAGGAAAGCCGGGAGTTACCGTTAAGTACTATAACGCGGATAATCCCAACCCAGTCTTGGAAGAGTTCCAGGAAGAAGCCAGTGTATGGATGCTGGGCGATTTTGATAAGAAAGGGATCAAGCCAGTAGGCTCGCGTCTAGAGATGGCAGCAAAGCTGATACCGGAAACCTCTGGTAATCATACCATGGCCGTCAGGTGTACAGGTGCTTTTTCTTTGTTTGTCAACGGCAGCCAAGTTCTGTCAGATGAAGAGAAGACCATCTCAACGGAGCAGTTCATCTTCAACCACATTCTGCTGGAGTCTCGCGTTCAGATCTCTATGAGTGCCGGGGTCAGGTACGATATCCATTTGAGTATGGATGGTCCTCAGAAGCTTCAACTCGGCGAGCCCACTCCGTTCGCCGCCGCCCTGTGCTTCGAAGAATACTATTCCGAAGATGCTACTATAGCGAAGGCTGTCGAGATAGCGCGGTCTTCTGATGAGACCATTATCTACGCCGGAAGAAACGAGCAATACGAGTCAGAGGGTTTCGATCTGGAGGACATCCTCATGCCAGAGAACCAGACGAGGCTGATCAAGGCAGTAGCAGCGGTTGCAAAAAAGACAGTTCTGGTCATGCACTGCGGAAACCCGATCGATGTCAGTGCTTTTATAGACAGCGTGGACGCAGTTCTCCTCGCCCATTTCCCCGGTCAAGAGGGTGCAGCTGCTACTGTGGATATCCTTCTTGGCGACGTTTGCCCTAGCGGACGCCTTCCAACAACGTGGTTCAAGACGCTGCGAGACTCGCCGAGCTATGCAAACTTTCCGGCCCAATCTTGCGGCGGTGAAGATCCATGTCTTCGGTATGCTGAGGGGCTTGCTGTCGGTTACCGCGCCTCAGACTATAAAGATCGAGTGAGGTGGCCTTTCGGCTATGGCTTGTCATACACAACCTTTAGCCACAACGACTTGCAAGCGCTTGTGGATGAGGATTCTGGGCCAAAGAAGCTTATATGCCTTGTGCACATCCGAAATGCCGGTTCCGTTCCTGGATATGAGGTTGTTCAGGTATTCATCAGCCCTAACAGAGCGACGAAACTATGGAGACCGGAACAAGAGCTCAAAGGTTTCAAAAAGGTGTTCCTCCAGCCCGGTGAGAGTCGACAGATTGAGATAGAGATTGAACTTGACGTGGCTTGTAGTTATTGGGATGATCAAGAGAAGACTTGGAGAGTTGACGCAGGTGTTTACGAAGTCGTAGTGAAAAGCCAGCGGGCAGAGTTCACGGTCAAAAAGAGCTTTGTATGGAATTCGGTATAAGACGAGATAATGTACTTGGTTTGGAGGACCGAAATATACTCTACATATTTTCGCCTAAAGATCACATGGCATTCTCTGGGTATCTCAATAATTTCATGATCTACTGAAGAGGATGGATCATTTCTAGATAACAAAAGAGGCAGACGGTTTGCCTCCCTCGCGTCTTATACATCTGGTTTGCGGCAATATGCCGAACACCACAATCAAGCACATTTCAATAACATGGCAACCTGCATAATTCAACTGGAGGTTCGACTGTGACAGTGCCTCGCTCGGCTCTAAGCGTACGGGCTCCGGGGTTTACTAGTAGCACTGCCAAGTTGGATGCGTGTAAAGATTTGGATAATTTGGCTTGGAGAAGCCACAAAGTTGTGAATTCCCAATCATAGCTCCCTCACTTATTGGTGTAAGGGTTATTGGGGATACTCACACAGTAAAGGGGTTCATCTTTTTTAATAAGTGAAGCACAGTATTATATGGAACACGCATGAGAAATTTACAAAGCATTATACTCTCGTACAAAGTCATCAATACCTCCACCACGAGTCAAGCTTCTTTCAACACCGAGTCCGCCTTAACAGAGTCCAAGCCCAACTATAGATATTAGAGACTAGACGTGATATCCAGCTCGCTTGGGGCACACTGATAAATCGTCTCACGACTGGGGAATTTTCGAAGGGATCGTTAGCCACAGTGTCGTGCACTTCTTGATATGCATCGTAGCCGTACAACCATGGCTGGACCTTGGGACACGTCCAACGACTAGGAAAGGGTGCTTTGAGTTCTGTTTTCCCTAGCTGAGATAGGAAAACTTCATCTCTTGCCTCCTGCTCCGCTCCGTCTAGCATATGGAACGTTTCTCGCTGCGTGAAGGCAGGTTATTAGCGCACTAGAGAGGCGACTAGCGAGGAAGGAAATGGATCTAGAGCCTTACCTGTTTGAATGTTTCTCTTACAATTTCTTCCCCGCGGCTCTTGCGCAACTGTTCATAAAGCTTCAACGCCTTTGGTAAATGACTGCGCGACTCAATCATTCCCAATAGAAGACCCAGAACAGCACCGTCTTCGATCGCTGAGTTGGCGCCTTGTGCCAGGTACGGAAGCATGGGATGACAGGCATCCCCACTAGATTGTATCAGCCAGACACATTCTTACAGCTCCAAGTACTAGAAACGACTAACACAAATACCAGATTAGACTCCTCGTTTACCCAATGTTCCATCTCATCATCTGCCGCTTCTCGGTTAAGATCAAACAATGACATGGCCCTTCTTGAATAGGGGGGACTCACGATGCATCAACTTCCAGCGGTCAACCTCAGTAACAAGGTCGAGAAAGCGAAGTAGGATTGGATCCCAACCTTGGAATAATGCTTTCATCTGGTCAATGGACCCGGGGAGTCTACTCACACCTTTTGGGAGGTCGTCAGGTACCAGCAGCACGATGTTATACATGTTACCGCCCCGAAGTGAATAGCCCACGGCGTGAGCGCCCGGTCCGATCCAGAAGTGACATGAGCTGTTACGAACCCAGTCAACTAACTCGGGATCTTTGATATCATCCAACTTCAGAACCACCCGGTAAGCCAGATCGCCCGTAGGCTTAGGCACGTCTTGAGTACCAAGGAATGCGTTACGGCAACGTGACCACAAGCCGTCGGCTGCAATGATCAGGTCAGCCCTCCTCTTTGTTCCACTCTGCGTGGTTATTTCTGGAATCTTGAAGTCGATGCTGGTGACCTTCTGCGAGAGCTCAATCTTGGCGCCGAGTTGCTGTGCTCTCACTAATAGCGATAACTGGAGGTCCACACGGTGGACGTCAACGAAGGGCGCGCCGTACTTCTCTCGAATACTTTTGTCAAAGTCATCCTCTAGAGCAAGAATATGACCCGAGTAACGGTGAACAGCAATGCGAGTAGGCTCGGCAACCGAATTCCAGAACTTTTGAGGTAGGTTCCATCGGCGCAACAAACGAGACGAATTGGGCGTGACTTGCAAGCCAGCACCAACCTGTGGGGTATTAGAGGGCCCTGGACAGACTGGTAGATCAATCACGCAACTCACCTCTTGAAGGGTCGCCGCAGACTCAAAAATTGTCACCTTGTGTCCTGACAATGAGCACGAGACAGCCGAAGCAAGACCACTCAGCCCAGCTCCTACAACGATGATGTCAAGCGACACAGGGCTCTTAGGGTGAATCGGAGTAATTTCTTCTTGGACCCTCATTCTGGTTATTTGTGGCTAGGAGTTCGATGAGTAGCAACTTGGTTTACGTCTACCGGAGCATGAAGCGTTTAAGGTCACGATGGGCGACTCGGTAGATGTATATCGTAAGGAGCCCACATGCTTCCTGTAAGCAGCATGGGTACTTCCCTTGTCAGCCTGGATACACCTCGGCCGATGCCAGGCGAGCTGTATCTCTGCTGCATATTTGGGGTATATTGTTTGTACAGGGAGCCCGGAGCTGGGGTCTGCCGGGATTGATGCTACTCGGCAATTCCGAGCCCCCAATGGTCGACCCCGCAAACATATCCCGGGAGAATGGTAAGCTGGGAAATCCGGAGCTCGGCTATTCAACTCGGGTTCTGGACTTGCGATCTGAATAAGGTCAAGCGTCTTTTGGTACGATATGATGAGGCATGATTGGAAAACATGTAATAGGAAAAGAAAACGACAAGTTTGCCAGTCACCAAATATTCGTACTTTATTTATAGTCACACAGAAATCTGGGTATACAATTTCCTTCATCGGTATATCCCAAGCACCATCAGTAAAAATGAGTCCCAAAGGTCCTTTCCGGCTCATGACGGTCAACACGGCCCCGGAGCGAGCCAAGCGCGTCATTGGCGCCATGGTCGAGAACCTTAAGGAAAGTTACACGGTCGATTATGTCGCCAACTCTGAAAGTAAGTCTTGAACACAGTGATCACACTCTCATGGCTTTGGAAGAGAGGCAAAGCTGATCTGCTATGGATCAGGAATCGAAGATGTTCGTTTCTTAGTTCAAGAGCACCGTCCTGACGTCTTGGTATGTTGAACAACTCACTAGGACAGTGCATGTTCAATACTCACATCTTGCAGTTCACGGCGTCTATGTGGACGCCAGAGCAGAGCAAGGAAATTGAGGCGACCGCCAGAGCGATTATTCCAGATATCAAGTTTCACGCGATCCCTTATGGTCTTCAAGTAGCAAAAGGCCCAGAAGCCATTGTTGAATACCTTACTGATCAGGTCCCAAACCTCCTAGAGAGCTGAGTGCGAGATCTGTATTAGGCGGCAACGGGTGTAGGGGGAGGTACTTGGTACCCTATTGAGGGTGAAGAGTGGACTTTTAGGTGAAGAACCAGCTAGTCCAAATCATATTTTGCAACTCGAATGCAACTATCAAATTATTAGAAATAATGCTACACGTCTTTGCGATTACAGTATTGTCACTAAATAAACTGGGTCTACTATGTCCTCGTCATCAGATCGATGTGTGATACTACCCAAACCGGCATGGAAAGAGCGAAACCGGAGCTGTGGGCTTGAAATCTGTTGTCAATTATATCTATTCAAACTCTGACACTACCATGATGTTCCTTTCCCAAATCAGGCTTCGTTTTTGAAAACATTGACCAAAGTACCAATATGGGGTAGGATCTCGACTGAAAACTCATCTCCATCAGTAATCGCAACCGTTGGCTTGCGCCCAATACCTACTCCCGCGGGTGTGCCGGTGAGAATTACTGTTCCAGGTGGTAGTGTCGTTCCTTGCGATAGAAAGCTGACTAGATGAGGAATATCGAAGATAAGGTCACTGTATTTAAGTGAATTAGAAATACAATCATAGCTAGAATCATCAATAGATCCAACGAGGTTGAAAACTCACTCAACTCCGCTGTCCTGTAAAACTCGACTGCCCTTCGAGCCGCGGATATGAAATATGGAGGGGTCTGGCACGAGCGTTTTGGAGACCAGAGCCGGTCCCATGGGGCACGAGCCGTCGAAACCTTTGGAAAAGCACCATTGGGATTGGGCAAACTGGCTGGTACGGCTAGAGATATCGTTGGCTGCTGTATAGCCCAAAACGTAATCCATTGCTTCTTCTCTGGTGACATTCTTAGCTGCCGCGCCGATGACAACCGCCAGCTCGGCTTCGTAATCGCCGCAGTTGTCAGCCTGTGTCAACTTGGGTAGAAGGGTGGCAGCTGGCCACGGGTTTCCTATTGAGGTACTGGGTTTTCTGATGAGATAGGTCAGGTTATCATCTATAAGGATATCAAATCTTGTGTTGCTACGGAAGGGTATACTGACAGGAACACAGTAGGTATCCCAGGGAGATCCAAGCCAACTTCTGCAGCGTGGTGCTTGTACTGGATGATAGCAAGTGTACGTTAGTCGACCGTATAGTATTTGGCGTAGAGGTTCTTCTCACGTTCAGCCCAATGCACCTAATCGTGCCAACTTCGCTGCTGGCCAAAGGCGAAAGAAGCCGACTTAATACCACTGTATCGTCTGTCTTTTGGCCTGGATCTAGGATGGAGTGGCCGGAGAAAACATGGACCCTCACTTCTTGGTTCTGACGGAGCGCGGTACCAACATCAATGTCGTCTTGTTCTGGTTGACCAATAAGGATCTTGGCCGGGTATGTGGTAGAAATGAAACGCACGAGGCCTATTCATCGCATCAGACTTGGTTGGAATCAGTAACGATAAAGCTGAGACATACGTGAGAACGGGTGCAGTGCCATTGGTACAATGTAGGGGGTCGAAGTTCAGCATACACGTCCAAGTGAACTGCTACTAGGTATGCAACACACGATTGCTCGATTTTGAACAGCCCGAAAACCGTGATCAGAGCTTTTTATCTACTTTCTCGCGCCATTACTCAGAAACTGTCTCTGTCTAGTCCTGCACCGTCCAGCACGATTCGGAAACATTACTCGGGCTGACCCACTCATTCCCGACCTTTGTCCCCGCCAACTCGGAACAGCATCATAGGGGATCTTGGAATTGCCGAACCCCGATCCGAGAACTCTTCCGTCGCTACAGTACTCATACCACTAATGCAATTGGTCAAGACGGTGTTTATGAGCAATACAAGCCAGTACATAATCCGCTGCACTTCTACATGGAAGTCGTGATCATCCTTCAACTGGCATGTTAGCCTTGGCATACCCAAACGAACACCCAGCTCCACAGCTGTTACACGCATCTTTCAATTCCATCTTCGGTTGCATATCTCAGATCACATCGGAACAGTCATGGCGTTGGGAGAGCACAGTGCCACTGCGGCATACCGCCGATTCCTCCCGGATCTCACCACGCCAAGGTTCACCACCATGAAAAACCAAGATGCTCAGCAATACGCCGAAACGTTCAAAAACGAGGGAAATCCACCTTGGCTCTACGGACTGTACAAGCATTGGCTCAATCTACTCGAAGAGCCGTTCAAGGGAATTACCAATGACGGTAAACTCCACTATTATGCCAAGATATAGGTGCTTCAGCAGTTCTCTGACCAAATGCTAGGCCATCTACAGCCTGGGCTATTTGCCTTGCAGGATGAAGACATTCCCATCCGAGATATTACCAGTGCCGCGGATGCCGTTATTGAAGCGTCCACCAGCGAGGAACTTTCGCGAATGACTTATCATCTTGATTCACCAGAATGGCGAACATGGTCAAATCCAGAGTTCTTACTCAGTAATAAAGGTATCCGACTAGACCAGGTCAATAGCAAACTTCGCGATCGAGTTATGGCAGTTTTGAGAGTGACTTTGTCTGGGAAAGGATACGAGAAAGCGGTAGGCGCGATGCGAATAAATGGATTCCTGGGAGATTTGGTCGAGTCCCCTGCCATAATGAACGAATATTCTTACAACTTCGTTCTCTTTGGTAGGCCTTCAACCCACCGGCCTTGGGGTTTCTCTTTCTACGGACATCATCTTTGCCTCAACATCTTCTTATATATGGCCCAGGTTGTCATATCGCCTTGGTTCACAGGGGCTGAGCCAAATGTGATTGATAATGGCCCGTACAGGGGCACCAGAATCCTGGAACTTGAGGAGCAGTTGGGCCTGGAGCTGATGCAAAGTCTCGAAGCTAGTCAACAAAGACAAGCCCAGATTTTTAAAGATATGCACGATAAAGCAATGCCACATGGGCGATGGAACCACGACGACCAAAGACATCTCTGTGGCGCATACCGGGACAACCGCGTTGTTCCCTACGAAGGAATTTTAGTTTCAGACATGGATGATGCGCAAAAAGCCCTCGTGGTAGGCATCTTCGAACAGTACCTCCTCTACCTCCCTGATAAGGCCCGCAAGATTCGTCTCAACGACATTTGTCATTGGTTTCACGAAACATACTTCTGTTGGATCGGAGGCTTCGGTAATCAAGATCCGTTCTATTATCGATTACAAAGCCCGGTAGTGATAGCTGAGTTCGATCACCATTCTGGAGTTTTCTTGACCAACCACGAACCCGCCAAGTTCCACATTCATACCCTTCTGCGCACGCCAAATAGGGGTGATTATGGCATGGCCCTGAGACCACTGATTCCAGGCAAGGAACAAGGATTTTTGTGGAAGGAGGACACATGAGTATTGCTGGCCTGTCACCAGTAAGCCAAGAGCCTATAGAACCTCCAAGTGCAATTACTCAATTGTGTTGGATGGTGTGATCAAGACTTTTGTGCAATTCATCAAAAACCGTAGTCATTTCGCTCAGTGGGAAATCCAAGAATTCAAAGCCAGTCAACCCAAGCTACAAAGTATAATCAGTACAAGTCCAGAGTGAAGTGTAGATGTGACCTGATCAGCACTGTGACTTACTTCTAGAGAGGTCCATGGACCGGGGGTAGGAGCCTGCTGCACGTTCGTCATGAATGTCGTATTTAGTCCCATAGTGTTTTCGGAAGTGCCGTTGGGCACAGCGGTGAGTTCTCGCACAAAGTGTCGGATGACTTCTGCAGCGTTCCGTGCCACTATCGACTCATCCATGACATCTAGAATCTCGATTGCAGTCTCTATCAGGGCTATGTTGCTTGTCGATGGGCGTTTCTTCGTCCTTGACTCGTATAGGAGCATCACTGATGCTGCAATTGTGATGTATGTTGTGTTGTACCACCTGAGATCTTCTGTGAGTGATTATACGAGATGCGCGTTTGGCAAAATGGCTTACCACGTCCGGAAATATGTGTGGACCTTGTAAGCTTCGTAGACAATCTCGATAGTTTTCTGGGCCGAAGAGATGCATTTGTCGACCGCTGCCATCAACTCCTCTGGTGGTTGGCTGGAGTCTCGCGCACACTGAGTCACAAAGGGCCGAAACAGAAGCATCCTCACATTGTGGTATCCTATAATGGTTCAGTTAAGCCGAAGCCGAGTGACACGACTGATATTGCTCACTAAGCTCGAGGACTAGTCTCTGTTTTCGTCGCCAGTCAGGATCTCTCAAAGAAGCAGCTTGTCGTTGAGGAAGGGCGTTGACCCAGTCATCCATCTGACGCTCTATCTCGCATGCGAGATCGATGGTTTCGATAGTCGGTAGTCGAGAGTTATATATTCCGATTGACACCTTGCGCATAATGCGGCCGAACTGGACCATTGCCGAGATGATGGCATATTCGGAATCATCGATCGGGGGCATCGTGCGGTTATGATATTCGTCTTGTCCCAGCGTGTCAGGTCGACCAAGAGAAAAACTCATTTCGCTATGACTGGCGTGAGTCAACTGGTCCATGAATCAAGGGACTACTGGAGATGAGAGCGCGATACGCACATTTCTAACGAGTAGATACCCCTGATGCATTCAAGATGTCAGTCATCATCAATCGTCTGTTAGGGATTCTATCATGACTAACCACCAGATCCTTGAAATGCTAGTGCAGTTCTTTGCATTCGGAGATGGCGTTTCACGGTTGATCCCCGCAGACAGACATGAACGTATCGCCGAGCCCAGGTACATATAAGCAACTAAGTTCATAGTCAGCTCGTTACAGACTCAGGATCTATGCTAGGTTCAAGGTTTAGTTCCACTCACGATTCGGATTGAGCTCATTTTGGCATATTTTTGCCTGGACACAATGGCGATACAAGTCAGCATGTTCACACACATCGTCTCTGCGAGTTGGCTTACCATAACGTAGAAGCACTGTATTGTCTCCATTCCACTACTAAACTGTATTTCGTCTAGAAGTGTCTGTGCTTCGGCAAAGAGCTTGCGACTCCATTGAAAGCGGTTGAGACCGTCTAGCTCGCTCTCATTCCATGTCCGGGTCAACGCACCTAGAGACAAAACACTCAAGTAGAGGGCGATGAAGGGCACATCGCTACAGTTGGTGCCACGCCAAAGCTCGTCAGCGCGGGACAGAAAGTCTTCCTTGTCGATTATTGGGTGAACGTAATGAATTCCTCCGAAATATCCTTCAATAAAGGTATTCCCTCGTTTGGAGTAGAAACCGTTGGCGGCGAGAGCAACAGTCAAGTCGGAGGTAAAATTCCGCCTCGAAACGAAGCCCGGGTTGTGCAAGACCGACACGAGCGAAAACGACTTACGCTCGGTCGAATTAGATTGAGTCGTCCGCTGCTCTCGGAGTCTCTGTAGGCTGCCCAAGAAGGACATAGAAGACGTGTTGCCGTGGTACTCGATGCTGTTAGTGTGCTGATTTACCTCGGCGATCTCACTCTCCTCGCTGGGTGAAACCGCTAAATCCTGTGATCCGTCGCTCATCGATGGCTGGCCGGTCGGGTTCAGCCTGGCTCTGGTTGGGACTGATGATTCAAACCCAGCCGGAGCTGGCTGGGGAGTTTGGGAGAATGGTGTAGGAGACTTTTCGGTGGGTTGCCCAACATCATTGCTGATGCTACTTGCACGTTACCATCAACTTGAAGCTCAGTCGAACGCTCGAGCAGACACATACCTCATGAGAGATGCTCGATCACTTGACACACGATATCCTCTACCATACTTACATTCAACTCCGCCCCCTGCGATACATGTCTCATGTCAGATGCAGTTGAGATTCAGACCAGGAGATCATACGTTTGCAGTGGCTACAGGGTTGCGCCTCTGAGCACTTGTACTTCTTCAGCCGACACCTCTCACAGGCGAGCACTGCGCGAGGGTTTCGGCGTCTTTTTACCGTTGGTGCGGGCGCGTCATTTACCTGCCGCGCGTCGATATCCATCGAAGGCAAAGGTGAGGATGCTGGGCGCCTAGTCGTTAATATTCAGTTGATGTGATGTGCCGTAAAGCTACTACCAGTGTCAAGTGGTGGGAGGATCTTTGTGTAGATGACTCGCCACGGGGACTGGGCAGTAATGTAACCGGAATAATAAAGGAAGGTTTCCCCCGGGATGATTAAACCGGCAGTGGTATTACCCGCTAACAGCAGCCGAGATGTAGCAACCTGCGCCTCAGAGTGCGGAGAACCCTGACGGGAAGCTGATGAGCCGGCCCCCCATTCGTAACTTATTCATTCAGTCAAACTGGAAGGTCAATGTTGAGATGAATTTGTATTAAAGAAACTGGATCATTTCTACCTAGTCTCACTACATCGATGATCACATGCTAGTCTACTCGTGTATTCGTAAATGCCCTCGGCAAAAATACGTATTATAGCGTCTTGTACTCATTGAAAAAACCTGCTAAGATGTCTTGCATTCGATTAGATCTACCTATCCCCGCGTAACGCCCAGACTCTCAAACACAGATCCAAGCTTCGATTGGTCCAGGACAGGGGCCTCATCAGGGAGCACGAAGCTTTGGCAGGGAATGCCGACCTGTTGGACCACCTCCTCGATGCCCCGCCCATCTGTAAAAGACCATAGTCGAACATATCTTGAACCAAAGTCAAGCTTGAAGGACTGTCCTGCCGCAATCATGACTGTTTCGCCTTCGTGTAGGGTAACCCATTCTGCATCACCCTTGAGGTTTACGCGAAGAGCACCTTCTTGCACGTACAGGCAATGGTCAACGGCTGGAAAAGCTACATAATCGGAAAACACAGAGGGGCCATATGAACTAGATGACTCGATACTCGAGATGGCGAATTTTCCCCCGTTCTCTTTGGTAGTGATGAAGGGCCGCGACATGACGCCACCAGCCATCCAACGAGGCCCGGTGTTGGCTCGAAGAAAATACGGCTGTAACTCGCTTGACGGGAGAACGTTTTCATGTGCTTCCCATTCTCCTAGAGATGGAGGCTCGTAGTCTCGCACGAAATGCACGTCAAAATCCTTGGGAGCCGACATGACTTTGGGTATGACATGGGATTTGAGATCGCGGGCATCATGCTCTGGCACCAAGAGACCTTGAAAAGGTTCACCAATATATCGGAAAAAGTCGATCCAGTCGCCTGGCACAACTAAGCCAAGTGTTTCCGTGTGGGGTCCGAGCAATTCTGGATTATGAATAATATTCTGCGACATTGTCAGGTCAAATAGAGACGCGGAGCAGTGGTCGGGCGTAGAAGAACTGAGCTTACCGGAGGGACGTAGGCAAAATCCCCGGGGCCCATGACGCGGCATTTGTCGCCATTCCAGAGCTTCAAAAAGCCCTTGGTCACCATAAAGACATCGTGGGCTTCTTTGTGGTAGTGAAAGCCCGGTGCATCAGAGAGAACGGCGCCGCTTGAGAAGACTGACATGCGCCCATCGGTCTGCTTGGCCGAGGTAAGGATGCGAAATGTGCCTTTGCTGCCAGGTATAGTGAGGCGCTCACCCTCAAGCTTGGCAATGATGTAGCTTGTGCGCGACGGCGGCGGGGTTGTGTGGATGGGAATTGGCATGATGGACGTTGCGAGAGATGACAGCAATTGGCGTGGAAGTTTTGGTGTAACGTAGTCAGTCTTTGTTGTTGCAGTGATCGGGGGTTCCAGATTGTAATCTTTGAAGGCTCACAGACTTTGTCAACGAGGATCTCGGCAATACAATATTGAGCAAAATATGGACATACTGTACTTTGTACTTGTCAGGATGACATTTACCTCACCGTCATGGATCCCGGTATGAGGGGGTGTTCGGGAATTCCGAGGATGCGGGGTAGCTCGGGATACCATAATGATATCACTCAAGAGGTTAAGAGGGGCTTGCACATCATCGACATGAATAGCTTGTTTGTGAGAAACAGTGGTCATTGACGACCAGGAGTTTTTCCAGGTATGGGATGATGTACAACATGGCTAGCCTGACTCATTTCAACATCGTTTACAAAGTCGTGCAAGGAAGCGAGATTGACACGACCGTGTTTCTGCCCTCAAACTCCCTGGCACCATGTCCGATTCGTGAGCATTACTTCTGTGTTGGTCAATCATTTTTCAAGAATCTAACAGGCTCTCCAGTAATCAACATCCATGGCGGAGCTTTTATGCTGGGTGCATCAGAAATGGTCAACCAGGACCAGATCAAGGATTGTTTAGACCGAGGATGGATCGTGGTCGTTCCTAACCATCGGCTCTGCCCGCAAGTTGACCTACTTGAGGGCCCAATGCAAGACTGCCGAGATCTTCTCGCATGGATATACGACCATGGATTAGAGCGTTCCATTCACCAAGAATCACATCCGCATACGTGCGACCTCGCACACGTCTTCGCTTTCGGCACCTCTTCTGGGGGCCATCTGGCCTTGTCTTTGGTATGTTGATCTAGCCAATCATGAAACCGCGGGTTCTGACAGTAGATCTTCTTTCATCCAGGGTTATGGAGTGCCTCGTCCAGTTGCTGGCATCTTAGACTTTTACGGCCCTTGCTCCTTCGACGACCCGTTTTGGACTTCCAACCTCCCGCATGTCGCTGCAAAGCTGCCTCCAAATCTGAGCACGGAATTTATCAATCGAGTCTTTGCGGAAAGCCCAGTCCCAATTCGCGGGGGAGTATCCCTTGAAGGCCAGGCCGGTCCAGCTGGGCCAAATTTTGATGATCCGCGGCAGGCTTTTGCCTTGACCCAAATCGCTCACGGCAAAGTCATGGATACCGTCTTTCCCTCTCGAGACTGGCAAATGGTTGATCCAATTCTAAACATCAACACCCAGTTTTCCCCAACGTTCATTGTTCATGGTCTAGCGGACACGATGGTTCCAATCACGTTGAGCAAGAGTCTGCTGCAAGAAATGCAGAAACATGATGTACAGTGCCATCTATTAGAGATTCCAGATGAAGAACATACCTTTGCGGCTCGGATGAGAGTGGGTTCATCAACCTGGGACTTGCAAAGACAGGGCTTTGACTTCCTTGAGAGTTTAATTGAGGACTAATCGCAAATACCACTGTATGTTAATGCAACGCATTCCTTATGTGACGCAATCAGTCCTGTAGGCTGGGGACTCGACATCCGCGGCGCTTGTAAATGGCAGCTCATTGGCAGCCGTCGCGCCGTCAGGCAAAACCAAGTATGGACAAGGCAGAATTGTCAGCATTTTGCGCACATTTAAAGCCTCAGCCTCACATAGCTCCTGGTTCATTTCTCATTTCCCCGAAACAACCTCAAAATCAACCGAGTCTCGAAGTCTGTCATGGCTGAAGTCGTTATTGGCTTCGTATCTGCCGGAGTTGGCATCGCCGCCTTCGGCCTTCAGATTGTGAGCAGTATCGATAAGCTGCGTGAGATGCGATTGAAACCCGGCGAGGCGCGCAAGGATCTGACAGTTCTCCTCGAGAGACTCGAAATTCTTCACCAGGCCGTATCTTTGTTGAAGGCTTGGGAGGGATACCAACCTGTCGATGCTATAATTAAACACGTGCAACAGCAATACGAGGATATCGAAGCAACCCTTCGAGATCTCTTGCAACGGATTCCAGGGCAAGGGGAGGGCCATCGTCATCACTGGAAGCGGGTGCAGTTGATGCGCCCCCAGCGCCCAAAACAACAGATGAGGGATCTTGCAGAAACCATCAATGATATCATCAACATTCTCAATCTGTATCATCTTCACGCATGATTCATTAATGACCTTGGCTAACCTAAGTTCTCATAGGGCGTTTATGGCCGCACAATTCCGGGCTCCAAGTATCCAAGAAACCACGCCCACAACCACAAAAGATCCCAAACAATCACCAGCACAAGACGGAGATCCTCATCATGGAACGCATCAAAGATGTACCGATGGAGAAACAAAGTGTCCTAACGCGACTGTTACTCAGAATTCGGAGTCACAGCAAGGGCACCTCGTCATATCATCTGTAGCAAAGACAACTTCACATGCTTGCGATACGCGAAAGTATGACTGCTCATGCCATCTCAATAGCATCTCCGGACGCTTCTGGTTCTTGCAGTACACACCACTCTTCAACTCCAGCAGGAAACCCAAGGACAAGGTCTCAGGGCGCAGCTGGAATGGTCTACGCCTACGACTTGCCCTGTCGATGTACGGCGTCCCAGTAGCCATAGTTGCCGGCATCGGGTTTATGGTTGATGAGACAGGTTTTGATATCCGACCTGCTCTCAGAGCGGAAAGAATCGTCAACTACACGTCCCCAGGGTTCGAGACTATATGGCGTCTTGAGAAAGGCTTGATTTCGCTTCCAGAAGCCCGTACAAAATTTATCGAACTTCATAGATCTGACGGTTCTCTCAACCATCACAGAGATCCCGCAGGAAACAGCTACATTCACGTGAGATAAAATCTAATACTGGCTCAACTATCTTCTCACTGACTGACGTAGGAACTCTTGCGATATCCTTGGAACTGGAGCCAAGACGACCAGTTTAGTCTACTTGACCTATTCGTCACCAAATGCCAGATGACGCTGGAAGGCGAGTCTCAAAGGTCAGTGAGCACTCACTGGTAACTCTACAATTAGTTGACATCTAATTTGAACACAGCTTCCTTGTTCAATGCGCACAATGGATTGGGGAGGGCCGTCACCTTGATTTGCTGGAGACGATTCTGGTACATGGTTTCGATGCCGCTGCTATTCACGCATCTCCCGTCGAGGAATGGCCTGCCCCATATTCACCAGACTGGTATGGTGCTGGTAGGACACCAGATCCCTTCTTCATCGATTATGTTGGAATGATTTTGAGATATAGCCCTGGTAAGCCCCCCTTCGATGACCAAGCAGCCCTAAGTCGGCAGAAACTCATCAAGTCAGGCTATTCAGGATCAACGGGCTTACATAATATCCTTCTCAACGGGTCACTTGATTCTGCGGCGCATTGGCTGTACCGATCGCAACCACTCGAGACTAACGTCAACTTCTTGGGCCAAACGCCCTTGCACATCGCGACTACTAGGCCAGGGATATGTCGCCTCGTACTAGATGCTGGACACGACATGGACGTTACTGACAGTTTTGGAGCGACACCACTGATGTACGCCGCAGCCATGGGTCAAACGGAAGTCATGAAGTTACTGATCTCAAGAGGTGCAAACCTTGCTCTGCGAGACTCGCGACTTGACTGGATGTTTCTGGATTACGCGTTCTTCTGCGATCACTGGAACCCAGCCATGGAAGTCCTTCGGGCTATTAAATCCAAGTTTGAGCCGAGCGTTTTCCAACTGTATGTCCGGTGCGCTATAATGAGCGCTCTCGGCCCTACCGTTTCAACAGGACGGGATACCTTTCTCCCAAGAATCATTCAGTTCTCCGACGACGTCAACTTCAAGTTCAGTGACGGAGGTGTCAAGGACAACAACTTGATGCACTACGCCAGTAGCATTGAAATGGCAACGACCCTTGTTCAATGCGGGTTTCACAGCTTCAATCAGAGAAACAGTGACGGGAAACTAGCAATCAACTCCCTAGCTCGCTGCCACAACGCTGCCCTCATCCAATTCTGCCTCGAAAAGGGTACGGATGTAGGTAATTTGAGTCAAAACGGACGTACGATCTTCGCAGAGCTTATTCCGGGACTGGCATCGTTCAACTGGCTGACTTGGGATGTTATGGACGCCATCAAGCTTTGTCTGGGCGCGGGGGCTGATCCCTTGACCACAGACAACTGCAGATGCCCATGTTCTCCTGATGGTTGCCATATATCCTCGATGTTTGGGCTACAATTCAGTACTTACTGGTTTCTTGATGGCATGCCTGACCCAGTGTGGGCCATTGAACTGCTCACTCTCCTTGAAGAATACCGCGATATTCAAGCAGCAGGAAAAATACTCCTATCTCTGCACCGGAGAGTTCAATGCGATGAAACCCACATCTCTGTCGCCCACGTTTGCTGCCATAGGGGCTATGGCATCGCAAAAACATTCTGGCAACCTCAATGTCTCCAAGACGAGGACATTGAGGATATTTTGGATGAAGAGAACGAGTTCATCACGGCTCTTGAAATGGAGATGGGGCAACTGACTTCCTTTGCCTTTTCAAAACTTCTGACCCAGTTCATGATTCGTCTGAAAGCGAGATACGATGCCTATATTGAATGTACCGAGGCGGAAAGAGAGAAATGTATGGCAAACGCTACGCTTCCGGTCTATAAAGTCGATTATAGAGTCGATGAGTACGAGATGAATATCTCGATGCAAGGTAGGATACCAGCGTACTCAATTGTTCGGCCAATGGCACAGTATGCCTTTTGGTTGCAGCATGAGTGTTCGAGAACAGAGACCTCACTTGCTCGCAAATTCGATAAACCTGGGTGGTTTGAGCGACGAATTTCCTGGTTTCTTGAGTTAATGAGTATAATGGAAGTGTCAGCTGAGATTCTGGAGAAGGAGATGGGAAACATATCTGTTGAAGAGACGCGGACTGAGAAGATTGACCCCAGGGAAACGGTGGAGTCCTTCCTAAAGGCTCTAGGGAAGGCGAGCATGAGAGGCCGAGAGTAGAAGATTAGACTGAAGTCTGTTCCAGCCAAGACACCCGTAAGCTTTTAGTTTGGTACTGATGCTTGCTGTAGGGCTCTGTCCCCCTACCTCTTTCAGCTTTGCGCTTTTGTGTCTCATCATTCCCAAGGAAAACATTGGTATGGCCACGACCGCATATTGCCTTCGATGTCCTCATTGTGGAAAGACAATGAGGTGTATTGAGGTCAGCGTGTGAGGGTAATATCTCCGTACTGGGTAGTTTAAGGAAGAGGGTCAACTGGCTCGACCGGCGGCCCTGAAACCCGAACTTGACGCTAGATTACTAGAAATGATAGTAGGGAAGGTGATTGTAGGCGTGCACAATTACTGGTCGGTTTTTCCAAAGTTGTGTTATGCATGTCTTGAACTGACTATGATGATATGTGTATCCAGAGGCTGTACAGTCTCAACGCTTTCGTGGAAATGGGATGGTTGATGTGGATGCATATCCTTACTGGGTATACACTTCCAAAGATTGCTGAGGCTGAACATAACTTGTCTTTTAGCTTCTCGAGGAGAGCGTCTCTTTTTAAAAGCTTTGCATCAAGGGCCGGGGAGTCTATCCGCAAAAGGAAAACCTTCGACTTTGACGCCGACTCAGACATTTATAGGCTCTCTAAACCGTAGCAAAACGTTTGACCCCGTCGCTGGTGTACAGTTTTAGATACTGATGGGACCTGTCACCTTGCCTTTGAGAAGGCATGGAGCATGATACATAGTCGATTTAGGACTGACTTACCATTTGGTGAAACAGCCTTTGCATCTGCACCACCACATAAATTCCCTGGTGATTGATAAAGCGAATATTTTGCAGGCTCCATATAAGCCTGACTTTCAGCAGATAGCAAATAACCCATGCATGTCCACTTATCACCGGGTAACAGATATAACAAGCGATGAATGTTCACGACCCAAACGATATATATCTAAAAGTTCTCTTCCAGCCGCAAGCCTGAAAGCACATACATGAATAACCGGCTTAGGAGCCATGACATTAATGCAACCAGAAGATTTAAAACGCTTGAGTGAGCGCAACCCTTCACAGCCGAGACCTTCTGAGACTTCCTTGCCTAAGGCCCTGAGCGAAGTGGCCTCATCAGCCTCCGTCTACTTTCCAGAGTCCTCAATCTGAACTCAAATAGGTGCACCGATGGATAGTCTTTTCACTAGAGATCGGTTAGGCCGCTGGAGAACAGTGACGATGGGATGGTATGGAATGCTGACATGTGAATGGAAGGTCGATGAAAGATCACAGACAAAGGGTACGGCGAAAAGTGCCGAGTTTCGTGCGCAGTTGTGTTGTTAAAGCCCAACCTACAGCAAATATAAAGGCTACGGAGACAACCGATTCTCGTTGAATCTATAGCGGCGGCAAAACGAGAGGCCTGTTGTTGATTTCGCGGTGGTATTTCCCGATATTGACCTATCGGGTATCCAATTCCAAGTTAGCGCCTGAACGATATTACGGCCTTTTTGAAGACGTCAAGCTGAAAAGGACTACCGAGGCGAAGTAATCACGGTAAGAGTTCAAGGGACCAAGTTAAAGAGCCTTCCACTTCCTTAAGTTGAAAGGACCTGGGAGGCATAGCCACAGCATGCGGCTTGAGAAAGAAACTTCTGCCCTGTGACCAACATCATCAGTAGGATCAGATGACTCAGGATTCAGAGAAAAAGTGTCTGTTACTGGGGCGAGCGGGAATGGTTGGGACCGGGAACAAGGGTTGCCAATTCGCATTGCTTTACCTGACGATTAGTGATTGAGGATCACAGGTGTAAAATCTCCATTGTTCCTTTCTACATTTGGACGTTTTTTACATGGGCCATGGACTTCAGTACAATTGATCCGTCAATTAAAAGGAGAAATATTTGCCAACTTAGTTGCCCGCCTGGATAGCGATTCGTTAGTACAGGTAAAGCATCTTTGTATTGAGTGTTCTCAGGACAACGAGCAACGCAATCCGGCTCAACTACTAAATTATCGTCGGTCTAACAGGGCAAGTGAAGACTTCAAACCTCTTCATATCTGATCCACAAGGTCAACGATCCAACAAACCACCACAGTAGCGCGTGGGACCTCTTATTAAGGGTAATTCACAACCACATCATCAACCCACAGCTGTGCATATGTACACGCAGCACCAATCCAGATTTCAGTGCTCGTTTTACTGAACTGCTCGGGCGTGAAAGTGCAGTCAATTGACAGCCGCCCGAATACGTTGGTGTAGAACACAGCAGGCGAAACATCTCTGTTTGCGGTCGACTCTAGCGAGCCCCCCTCGCCAATTGATATGCAATTCATAATTACATTCGTACATCCAGGTAGAAAGATGGATACAGAACTCCTGTCAACCTGCAACCAAGCCGTAATGGTAACAGGTTTATTGGGCGAGAACTTGGTTTTGTCGAGTGTGTGCCTGAAGAACCTATAACCCCAATCTGATGGGTACGTAATTCGGCCAGACCGATCGCCGGAACGTTTGACGTTACTGTCGAGCGCCATAGCGGCTGTTCCAGCTTCATCGTCCAGCTCCCAACCGTCCAGGCTTGGCGGGTACTTCTCAAAGCCAAAGTTTTCAGGGTCAGAATCAACTATAGCCTGACTGGTAGTGGTACTTTCAGCCACGGTGGTGCTCCCAGCTGATGTGGTAGGTGCCTCAGTTATGGTGCCAGAAGTGGTCTCAGTGGTGATCTCCGATACAGCAGCAGTGCTCTCCGATACGGTAGTAGCACTCTCTGCTATAGTAGTGGTGCTCTCGATGACCATTGTGGTAGGAACAGTAGATGTTATTTCGTCAGTGGTCTTATCATTTGTCGCGGTATCCGTGTCCTTAGTAGCGGTGGAAATGGAAGTCTCGGTAGAGGAAGTAGGAAGCGTGACGGAAAGGCTGGTGCCAGAAGTGGCGAGTTGGGTGGTAGTGCCCACTGAAGTCGACATCTTGGGCTTGCATGGGCCAGCATGGGAGCTGGTGACCAAGCTCAAGGCCGCAAAGGCAGCGGCAAGCGTTCTCAGAATCATGTTGAAACGAGTGGATGACTCCAAGCGAGTAATCAACGTGGCTGATGGTAGAGTAAATAAACAGTTACTGTGGAGCAGGTAAACGAGGGACCATAAGGGGAGGCGAGTGAGGGTTTTAAATCCATCTGTCAATTCGATGCTCAGGGGCTGAGGCAGAGTCTAGTCTAGACCACTTCTAACCCCTGCAAGCTGTAAAAAGGTACGCAGTTAAATCAATAGTCTACAGTACAGGGCATCTATTCCTATAGGTTTAGCAAAGTAGACTATAGACAAGAGCCCAACGCCACTACGTCCGGCCTAAGTAACTAATGATTAGTAGTTAGATTACTTACGGTATTCCTATAACCCAATTTCCTAGTGCTTTCTTCGGATCATCGTTTTCACCAACATTCTGGGGCGATCAATCAAGCAGGTTAGGTCACTCGCTTACCATATCTAGTAGTATTGCACTTGAAGAACACAAAGTTCGTGAGCAAAAGAGCACAACTCTGTCCACCTTCACCTGAAGAATTACTACCAGTAAGGTATTTCAAGAACTCGCCCAAGATTCTATATTCTCTGGAATTCTTCATAGTATAATTTACCCTCATAGCTCGATTACCTTGCCTAACTTAGCGTCTCTGCTCTATCCGCTTTCTCTCGTGCTAAGCAAGTGAAAAGTAATGCCTATTTTCTCGCTTGTGCCTGGCTTGTTTTAGTATAAACCTTTATCAGTGATACTAGCAGGGCTAGGGTTTCAAGGGGAACTATAAGTCTAAGAGTAAGATTAGAAAGCATCGGACTGAGAGCGGGATTAGCTCCAGTTTTTTCTGGTACTTTTGTATAGTGGTGCGGCGATCTAAGCGTGATTACAGAATACGCATTACAAAGGCCGATAAAGGCGCGTAACTATGTCGGGTTCCGGGGTTCTAGCTATGAACTGATGTCATCATGTCGTAAACGTTTCGCACCACAGTTTGTAGGTCCCATAAATCTCGCGACTCCGTGTTCCTAACTCCGGCCGTGGTTACTAATCAATATCGTTAGTTCTAGAATGCTAGATTACGCTCGTTTCCCGTAGTCTAATTATTAGACTATAAGTAAGAATATATAATCTTCTTAGCGAGATCAGTCAAGTCCTGCCAACAGAGTACCGTACTGACATCCTAGACTCGGTCGCCGTCCTTGCCGCAAGATCTCAACAACATGTCATCCACTCAGTCGCAACAAACTATAGTCGTCGTTGGCGCCACGGGAATCCAAGGCTCTGGCGTTGTTCGGGCATTATTGAGCGACGAATATAGTGGTCCCTGGTTTGTCCGAGCTCTTACCCAAGATCCCAGCTCAGGCAAAGCACAGAAGCTTTTGTCAGAATACCAAACTACTGACAATCGTCTAAGCTTGGTCAGTGGCCATGTTTACGATGAAACAAGCCTACGGAGCGCCTTTATGGGTGCACACGGCGTCTTTGCCATGACCAGTGAACGGTACCCTGGTAAACTTATTACTGAAGAGGAGGAGTTGAAACACGAGATCGATGCAGGGCGTAACATCATCTCCGCTGCCAAGGAGTGCCGCATCAAGCATTTGGTGTTTAGCAGTTTACCTGATACTGTCAAAGCGAGCGACGGCCAGTTCAAACGGATACATCACATGAACAACAAGCATACTATTGAGCAATTGGCAAGAAAGGAACTTGATGGCTTTACCTCGTTGATTCCTGGTGAGTACTTCGTTGCGCATATCTCTACAACTTCGAAAACATTCGTGGGGTTACTGACGTGTTCGTCATGTACAGGCTTTTTTTATACCAACTTGGTCTGGTCACAGTACTGCCGGCTTCGTGGTTTGTATCCCTCTCTTATTTTCCAACTTTCAAATCACGTGTCGATAAGAGAACTAATGAATTGGTTTCCCAGAGGACGGTGTGGTACAATTTTGTATGCCCCTACCCGGGAATCAAATGGTCCAATGGACGGATCCTGCTCACGACATGGGAGCTTTTTCCGCAAGTAAGAGCTCACCGCCACGTTCAACAGCTGGCTTCCCCTTAGCAAGTCAAGGCTGACAATCACTTGAAGAGATATTTGGCTTAGGGATTGAAAAGACTAAAGGGCAAGCTTATCTTGCCTTGGGTCCTAGGATAACTCCTGAAGGCATGGCGAAAACTTTCACGTGCGTTACTGGAAAGCCGGCCGTTCATTCTCCAATCTCGTTTGAGGAGTTCGGTCACTTGAGCTCTGCTCTCGTTGGCCCAGCATTTAAGGAAGACGCAATTGAAATGATGCAATGGGCTGCTATAGCTCCAACCGATAAGACCTGCTATGGAGCCCTTGAGCTAGAGGTTGAACAAAAGTCTAGCGAGGAGCTAGGTCTTACTGCTAGCTCCTTTGAAGATTGGCTGAAGCGTAGCGGATGGACTGGTCCTTAGGAGGTGTATTTGTTCTCTGAGATAGAGCTCTGAACTGAATTATCTAATTATCGAGAGGACTACATAGGCTTGATAACTGCTCTGTATGACTGGCTAATAGTTGTTGCCCGTTAGGTCCTTTAAAGATTCCTATTTGGCTCCATGCTAGAACTGAAGCAAGCCTTGAATCAAGGAGCAGAGGCCATGCGGAAATCACTACTATTTCAACGCACCGCATATAATGAGCCAGAAGTCCTTCAAGACTATCTATATCACAAGTAGCTAGCGCATCGACTAGAAGGTGATAACTAAGTATTATAGAGAACAGAAGAACAGCAACGCAATAAGATGAATCCACTTCGCGCCTAGTTGAATTAAAAGAGTGAGATAGCACGTAACTATAGGCATATAGCCTGATGAATATATTGTGCTGAGTGGCCAGGAAGGTGTTTACTTCTACCTTACCGCTGTTTTGCCCTAGTTTCCCTCCCCAACACTTAAGCATCAATTTGCGACTAATAATGTCAAATAATATCGATCGTGTACTTCCCAACTAACTAAGTTTAAGATACTCATCCGTGCTTAATGTGTCAAGACGACTATTGAATGCATTCTCAAGCTCGGAGCCGGGGTAGTCGCTCTTAAATAGAATGAGGAATATCCCGACCCGAATATATATCCCACGCTCAGCCGCCCTCCAGAGGACAACCCCACGCTCCATAGTTCCGTCTACGCTCTGCTCTGAGGCATTACGAAGCAAGAACAACTTATTCGCTATTACTTTTCTAGACGTGTCCTAGTAAATTATTATAGCTCTTCCCCCCTAAAACTTAAACTCATAAAACACCTGCTAGCCAGTGTGGTGCCCAAACTATATCCAAGGTGCGCCGTCCCGGAAGTTCCAGCGAAATTTAAAAACTAGCCATAAAGACAAAGCCGATAAGAGTCTATGCTATTAAAGAAGTTTAGCGATAGTCTTGCAATCTAGACACATAAGACATCGATAGTAACTACTAGGGACAAGAGCTCAATAGTCTTTATTAGTGCAATAATAGACGCCCAAGACTAAGAAGGCGCGTTTCTAGTCTCACGCTCAATACTGGTCGGTTTAGGCCCACTCCTTCCGGGGAGTAAGTCCTAACTCCAAAGCATCGATTGCGGAGGTCATCCTTCCACATACCGGCCAGGTAGTCTAGCGGCCTCAGGCACATTGTCGAGCAAAACCGCTTAGCTATGGCCTATATGGCAAGCAGACGATTGTCGGGATGGCTGAGGGAGGTTTGAGAGTATTCATCCACAAGTTCGTACCATCGCAATTTGACCTGCTGTATGTTTGACGCCGAAATTATGCCGACGCTCTTGTCGAAGTGTGTTGATGATTGATATGGAACACCATGCGGGAAAACCTCTGATGCCTCAAGAGAATAGCATTCCCAGAATACCTGGTCCGTAGTGAAGTGCACGATGCGTGGTGCAAGCGTCCGTTCTTGGAAGACCCAGCCACGCTTGTTCAATGGCCCCTCCAATGGACGAAGAAACCATTTCTGGGGGAATGCTTCAAGTCGTACATCCTCTTGAGTTTCCGACATTCTAACCTTTGCCCTGCAAGGGTTAATACAGAGAGCTTTTCGATCCAAGCCTTCGTGGACTTGTCCCTCCGTGGCCGAAATGTTGAGCATGGAGTTGACGTAGATCTCGTGCATATGCATGATCTCGGCCATCTTATCTAATTCCTCATCTTGCATTATGCATGGAGCATCGATCCAATATAGCGAAATCCTAAAGCTCTGGTAACGTGGACAGCATGTCGGAACACGGCTGCTTCATTGCAGTTTAAAAGATGAGGAGATATATCGTCAGTGAGAAGGAACGAAGCGTTCTTGGTAAGTAAGATACTTGGAGGAGTCCCCCACCTGTGGTTGAGCATAAGGTAAGGAGTCTTTGGTGGCAGAGAGTACGTCGTCGGGACGATACGGACGTTGTGGAGATTTTCCAAACTTAGCAGGTTGAACCTCTCCGGTCCTATCTCTTCCAATGGAGGCAAGTGGTTTGAGCCCGTTGACATGACGTCTACCAGCCTCAAGGGAAGTCTACTTGCTGCTTTTAACTTGGTGCACCCGTCGTGAGATAAGGCAGCTTTTCAGCCAGGATCGAATGCTATTCAACGTTATTAACGACCACGTCCTCGGAGCATCGAAGACCCGAACACGGCCGTGTGTAGCTGAAAGTGTTAACTAGTCCTTGGTTTCTAGCACC
This sequence comes from Fusarium cicatricum, assembly GCA_021730345.1. Classification (NCBI taxonomy): domain Eukaryota; kingdom Fungi; phylum Ascomycota; class Sordariomycetes; order Hypocreales; family Nectriaceae; genus Fusarium; species Fusarium cicatricum. The sequence continues at coordinate 4,527 of JAJODA010000691.1, read as the reverse complement.
CCGAGCTTGCGGAATTTTGTCAGGTTTTCTCACTATGTTGTATACGTAGGAATAGATTACTTAGTGCTATTTTCCTAGCTACAGAGAATAAGAATATACGCTCTAGTGCCATAGAGTGATAAGCTAATAGACATTCTTAGCGCTAGGTAAAAACGCTTATTCGCCCGGCTATAAGGCTTAAAAACTATAAATTAAAACCTCAAACCTTACTTCGCGATATGCGCTCTGGCGCCTTAGAGAGACAAGCTAACAGATGATTCTTAGCACTAGGTAAAAACGCTTATTCGCCCGGCTATAAGGCTTAAAAACTATAAATTAAAACCTCAAACCTTACTTCGCGATATGCGCTCTGGCGCCTTAGAGAGACAAGCTAACAGATGATTCTTAGCACTAGGCAAAAACGCTCATTCGCCCGGCTATGGGGACCAAAAACCATCAATTAAAACCTCAAACCTTACTTCTCGTATATTACTTCTCGTATATAAAACTCTAAATATCGTGACGCACGCCTAATCCCAGCACGAAGGCTTGGGTGGACGCTAATGTTGAACATCCCCTTATTCCGTTTTTTATAATAGGACTGAGTTTCCATATAAACCCAATTATCTGAAAGAGAGAAGCTGACTTTCTGAAAACAAACCTACACACAAAAGCAAAAATCTTCTTCTTAATCTCGCCACCCAACGTCAGTTTCGCTACGAGCCAAACAATCCGACATGTTAGAGACTATATTCTCAACAGCCTCGCCAGTGAGCACAACTCTGGCTATGTTGGCAGTAATTCTTTTACTCCAAATCAGCCAATTGATATACTATGCCAAACTCCACGCCCTCTCAAAGATTCCCGGTCCTCGGATTCCCGCAGCGAGCTCCCTTTGGATACGCTGGCAGAGATGGCACGGCCGCCTGTCCTTCGAGGCTGACAGTCTATTATCAAAACATGGCCCTATAGTGCGCATAGCACCGAATATCGTGCTCGTCAATGATGTGGAATCTGTACAAGCGCTTTTCGCGAGACATGACCTTGATACCGCACCCAAAGCTATCCGAGCGCTGCGTATTGGTGGTCAGGACTGGACAGTCACATACCCAGAGAACTCTATCGCTCGTCCGCGCCGTCGCCCTGTCATGGTGGCAACGACGACCAAAGCGCTGCGGTATTGGCAACCTATGTTTGAGAAGAACATTGCGCACATGGTCACCGATCTGGGTGTTTCTCAGGGTAAAAAACCGGAAGATATTGTTTATCACTTGCGTATTGCAACTCTTCTAAACTCGCAACTTGTCATGGCAGGCCCTGAAGTGAGTCTGAAACCAGGAGACTTCCCTCATGTCGTCGGCGAGTATAACTTCCTCGTTGTCTGGCGCCTCTGCCTTCCGGAGTGGGTCTTCACGTGGCTGAAGTCAAGCCCTTTTCGCCATGCCGCCTTTCGAATTCGTTCCAGCGACGACTTGTTCTGTCTGGGTGAAGACACTGTCGAGGCGGCAGAGAACTGGACAGGACATGATGATGTATCTACTGTATATGAACTACTCACGAGGAACATGAAGAACGGGCAATTTGGAGACAGCAAGGCCGAAATCAGCGCTGAAATGGCTGGCCAGATCCTCGCTGCCACAGAGACAACATCTTCAGCACTGGCTTTCATCTTTTACTTCCTTGCCGGCACACCAACTTTAGTCGAGGCTCTGTATGAGGAGCTCCAGTCAGTCAATGGGCTCAATGGCCTCGAGAACCTGAAACTACTCAACGCCTGTATCTCAGAGGGTCTCCGCTTCCGCCCGCCGGTAGCCCTGACAGGTAGCCGCGTCGTACCCTCTGGAGGCTTAAGTATCCTGGGTTACTACCTCCCCGCTGGCACCGTTGTGACAACTCAGTCGCTCTCACTGAGTCGACAGCGACCAGATCTATTCCCTAATTACAATGAGTTTGACCCGCTACGCTGGCTAGACGATGATCCGAAACTGATTTCTGAGCGGCGTCGTTGCCTTGCACCCTTCGGACTGGGTGCCCGTCGCTGCCCCGGTGGCAATATGGCACTCTTCCAAATGCGTATGATCTTGGCAGCGGTCGTTCGTGCGTTCCGTCTGTCGGTCGCGCCCGAGACCACGCCCTTGTCTATGGCGCCATTTGAAGCTAATGGCTTCCGTTCCCGCCAAGATGCATGCCACCTGATCTTCACGCCGCGAAATCTGCAGCCGCAGCCTGGGCCGAGGGGATGTGAATGCGGAACTCAGTGTGACTGTGTCGAATGTCATTGTGTTCATTACGAGGAGCATTAACATGAAGCCCTTGTGTGGAGATTAGGAAGGTTTCAAGGACTGGAATTGGAGGGCTGGTTAAATGTTGAGAAGTTGGAGATTATCAATCTTGAAAATCGAAAGTAATAGTTGTGCTTGATGGAAGTTGTTGCTTTCGTTTGAGAAAAATGTTGTGACGATGCCCTGATTGCTTTCTCTGTGCTGGTATTTTGCCCAAGCAAACAGTGTCGATCTTGAGGGACTTCTTGTTTGACTTCAGCCTATAGAAGACCTATTTTGATATAGCATAGTAACGAGTGAGTTAATGCATTTCAGGAGAAAAAAGAAATAGAGACCAGGGCCCTTCAACCGCTTTGCCCATCCTCAAGACGCTGCTCACGATGACGTTGTTTAAACCAACCCCCTTTCTCTTCACTATTACCACTTCCTTCTGTCTCCTCAGAACTGTTGCCTGCCTTACTAAAAACCCCCAAGATGGGAGGCAATACCCGCCCATTGAAGAAATCAATAGCATCTTCGTCCTTGGAAAAGACCCACGCCAGGAGGATCAGTGTAATAGGCACCGAGATCGTCCAGTAAACAAAGAAAAACGGCTCCCCAGCCGCGAAGTTTCCACCCAAAGAGAAGATAGACGCCACGAATGAGCATGGTACAATGATTGTCGCGATTTTCGTTAGCTGTCCGGAGCTCCGTGCCATTCTGTTGGCTGCCTCCGCCTGCACTAGGGCCGAACGCTGTGCGAACATTTCGAGGTGGTCACCTAACGTTGATTCTGCAGCTTCCAACTTTTCTTCCAGGATAGCCCATGACTCATGTTCCCCTTGTACCATTGAATCGGAGTCCTCCTCTTGTTCTGTTCTGCATTGGAAACTCCGTATAATGTTCTGCAAATCTCTCTTCTTTTCTCGAATGCTTTGTCGTACCTCTATCAGCTCTTGATACTTTTTATAACTCGGAACATGGCGACTGTTCCGTGAAGTTGACCCTAGTAGCGAAGCGTATTTTGACTGTTGTTGCTGATCATTGCGTTGAATGTCGTGAACGTATATTGCTTCGCGAATGACAAACTCCTCCTATATAGAGAGTATGGTGTTGCGAGCAAAAATAGTTGCTAAAAATGGATCTTGCTGATCTCAAATTCGTGCGTTTCGTAGGTATTACGTGGTATGCCTGAGGCATCACCCCACTTATTATAGCCTGACCCCCTCAGGGTTATCCTAGCTTTAGTATTAATATCACATTATACACACACACCTCTTTCTATAGTAGGCCTCTATAACCGTGTCGAAAATTCGCTCTTGGTGCTGTCGTATCATCCTGTCGAATGAAGATCCCAACCTAAACTCCCGAGTTATATCGCGAATCTACGAAGAGTCCTCGAGGTTAACACTCGATGGCGACATCCACTCTGCATAGTCTAGTCTACATTCGTGGGGATCAATCAAAATGACAGCTACACATCATAACTGGTCAGCAAGCTTCAGGAACTAGGTGATGCAAATAAATCACACGTCCAAGAGTCATCTCCGTACGGCTTGCCCCAGTAAGACACGAAGCTCGGGAGATTGATCCATCTTGTATTCTGGGTCAATATCATCTCTCCGCGATTAAAGTTTCCCAACTCTGTGTAGTATCTACCCTCAGGAACCGGCACTGTTTGATTGCATCTGTGTGGCACAATCATAACGTCGTGGCACTGGAACTTTCCAATATGCTGAGCTTCCTTGGGGAGCACCCGAGGCGTCGGAAACACCCAGACTCGCAAACTCTTCGCAATGGGCCAGAAAGAACTCAGGGGGTATATCCAGCAAAACTCCCAGTAGCTCTACTAGTCTAGGATGTAAGTCCTCGATAATGATCACGCGCCGGTTCGTCTTCTGCGATGACTCGTGCTTTGGGGTGCTTTCCCAATACATCAACAAGTCTCTTGGGTTTTCAAACTGGTCTGGCCCATTGGGTAAGTCGCAATGATCCCCCATGAGTTCGAAAATCCTGATGTTGAACTTAATACTGTAGGCAGTTTCTTGACGCCACGGGTGCTAATACTGCTCGAGGAGGAATCGTCCCTCTGTTGCCTTGGTGGCGCTTTCTGCATATGCTTTCGTTTTTTGCTTCATCTGGTCGTTCGTGTCCCCCCAAAAGGCGTCATGGTCTAAACCTGATCAGCATCGATGTATGATGCTCAATGCTCTCTCAAAGGCAAGGTGCTTCCACAATAACAAAGAACACAGTTTTCTTCCCAATTTAAGCATTATAGCCCAATGCT